>JAHWFP010066209.1:68506-143731 GCA_023313725.1 Lithobius niger
AATACCTCTGCTAATGCTTTGCTTTCGTGCTGCTTCGAAGGCAAAAGCATTCGCAAAGGTATTAGTAGCCGCAACTTCCGCTAGAGGTCCGCGTAGGATGGAAAGAGGTGAGACGGTACATCTAGTTAACTTTCTAATCTATGGTATTAGCAAGCGAAAGCTCAAAACTTCACTGCTGCGAGTGAAAACAATTATTGTGCCAATCCTAACTAAACTGTAGTCATGTTCTTAAAAATCAAATGGTCTTATTCTTTCTACAGCCTATGAATAACGTAAACCAATTCTAAAACATCTACACAATTAACGAAAGTAGCAAACTCTTTTGACTTCCATAACGATTGTATAGACGCTGCGTTAGGCTGGGGTGGCTAACATGATTTTATATTCACTTTGATTTCACTTGGTGTTGACCTACATTGGTCTTAAATTAGTTATAAAGACTAAGATGTATTGTGTTTGATACGTCCTCTTCCACAAGCTGTTTCGCAGGTAAACTGACTTGTCTGTCAGATTTAAACAGCTAATGTTATAAACAAATGAAAAATAAAATGGTTGAAACGTCAGCATTATAAGAAGCCAGATGTGTAAGATGCCTACCAAAGCATCGGGTTTTAAGATGCCAAATTGCTAAGATGGCGAATACATCTTAAAAATGGATGCAAAATTTTAAGATGCTAAAGCATCTTACGTTACGACGGTGATACCGTCTTACTGTGAGATGCCAACAACGTCTTAAAAACGGATGCAAATGTTACATCTTAGTTTAAGATGCTTATTTTTTGTAGTACACACTAAGACGATTGTAGTTTTTAAACATTTTCCAGCGATTTCGTTTAGCCAAGTAGAATCCACCAATCCTGATATATCGTGTGCAAAAGTAAAATGGGTAAAATGGTAAAAACATTTGAATACAGCAGTAAGGTTTCACGTGGACTAAACCGTACCGCAACTCTGCCGTATCTGAAACCTTACAGGAAAGTTTATTTGTGTTCCTTTGCTGTTTTGACTTCGGATCAGTTTAACCTTGCCTTAAGAATCAAACGAGCTCGTTTTTGTTTTCTATTTTCTGAGTGAGTGTGTTTCTCTTGTGTACTTCTATGTTTCAGTGGTCACTCTGTGTATTTTGCGGATTTTGGGAATTTTGCCTAGATTAAGATAGTTTAATTATTTTAGGTTGACCAAAAGGTGTGCTATGGACCGCGGTCTGGTAGGAACAAAGAAAGAAAAAAGGAAAAGTTACTGCCGGTGTAAGCAATGCGTCGAATCATGACGAAAAGGACGTGATTAAATAACACTGCTCTTTCCTTAATTTGCTGTGTTGTCAAAGTTTACTTGACTACCACTAGCATGGTGTATGCTTCGTCTGAATTCCTTAACTATTCAGTTTCAAATTTGCAATGGAGAGTGTTAGAAATAAATTCGAGAATTTTTAATTTCTTCCGTAATAATTGTTCGATTTACGGCGAATTTTGGGTCAGCAATACGTTTGGGGGTATAAAGCGATGGACGTACCAAATTTCATTGCAATCCTACCTTTCGTTTGGGCTCCACCCAGACTACAAAAGTACAACCAATCAACCAACGGACCAACCAACATTTAGCAATTTCCGTTATACTGTTCATAAGAAATTGACGCGGCGTTGATTGTTTATTTAGAATTTTAATTGTTACGTATTGCATTCGTGAGGGCTTTGTGGTGTCTCGTACTCATGTCGATTGTAGCATGTTAAAGATCGTGGGTTTTGCGCTTGGATGTCTTCAATTAAATTGCTCCTCTCGTCGTCTGCAGATAACTTGGTTTAGATTCGACTCCCTCAAATATAAAAACAACAGCATACGAAATGCATAAAAATGCGTTGCGAACTTGAGATTTTCGTGAAGCCATTAGAGGACATTAAAGAAATTAATAATCAGCACACGTTTCAGAAACATCTGTTTGGGTGGTTGATTAACCTGGACAGAAATTGTCTAGAAAGCATGTTTAGCATTGTGAGGTGAACGTGCTTTCACCTTTCTTTCAATTTTGATGTTTTGCAGCTTTTCTGTCTTTTATTTTATTATTATTATTATTATTATTATGGGTCTGCAATTTATTACTATAAGTATTGACTATTTGCCTAGTACATGATTCAACAATTCAAAATTGGTTTTGAACGATACCAATTGACTATAAATTGTTTGTTTTTGCTTTACTCGTGTTTTCTTTGAGATTGATTTATATTATTTCATTCCTCTTTGTATTCTGCTTTTATCTCCCTTTTCATAAATTTGTTGCATATATATATATTTATCGATGCACTTTTTTATTTTATTTCGATGTGTTTTGTTGTTGTTTTTTTGGCGCCTAACCTTTGATTCTGTGTGCAAAAGTGCTAGTTTCAATTGTTTTTTTTTTGTTGCTGCTCTCAAACCACACGCGAGCATTAGCTCTTGTGGAATGAGTGTTTGCTTTTGTGCTTTTTTTTTGTAACCTGTGGTGGATGAATAAACTTACTTACTCTTACGTAGTGTACACATTTTAAAAGTACCTTTAATTAGCCCGTAACAAGGTTACAGAAAACGAAAAAAAAGAGAAACAACAGGCCACTGTACACATGTTCAGTATTAAAAACGTAAAAAAATACGCTTTACTGCGGTGATAAGGAATTTGTATAAATACATAGCTAACTAGAGCAAGAATTTATAGTTATGCCAAACATTTTTTAAAAAACTACAAAAGAAATGATTCACAAATAAATCAACTTGGGTGGAATACCCACCAAGTTTTAGCCAATACAAGTAGTGATATCAGAATAAAAACGGCTGCCACCAAGTTTTCTACCTAACCCATGCAGTGACCGAAAAGTGTTCCCATTAGAAAGTGGTGATATCACCCCTACCAACGAGACTGCAAGCTTATCCCACCTACTATTACTTCAGAAATTAAATGAAAAATGACCGATAATAGCTATGGTCAGGTACCTTTGATCTAACAGTCGGTGTGATTAGCTTAGCAGTTGTTCGTTGGTGGAGGTGATGTCACCACTTTCTAAGGGGAACACTTTCAAGTCAGCGCATAGTTAGTCTTGGTACTCCATTTTAGAAAACTTGGTCGCAGCCATTTTTTTCTGATGTCACTACTTGTATTGGATGAAACTTGGGAGGTTCTTTCACCCACGTGGGTTTTGTTTGTGATCCTTTTTTCTGAACCTTCTCGTCTCGCGCTACACGACTCTAATAAGCACTGCCTGCTGGCCGTGCTAATACAAAGCCGTAAACGAATTAATTTTCGTAAACTGGGTCATAGCTCTAGATTTCAACCAGTTCAACTTTTGAACCGCATTATTATTTTTATCCAGATTCCTGAATTGTGTCAAATACGTGTTCAAGATATTAGACACTACCGCCATGGCGTCGCGCTGTACCTTGGTCTTCTATAACTGAAAGCTGACGATTGTTGCCTTACTCGATACGACAAACTAGCGTGTGTCTAGATTAGCGTACGAAGTGATGGGGTTAGTTTTTATTAAAATAAATAAGAAATTAACATTTATAATTAATTAAACATTCACAATAAGCTTTTACATAGGGGACTATTTCTTTTGGCAGCAGCAGACTCAATCGAGTCGAAGTGATTGTCTGAAAGGCATTCTTGCAGAGCACGAACGCCGACGTTTTGGAGCACAGCACGTGGGTGATACGCAGGCATTTTTTTTAAAAATCATATGTGAGACCAAATGTTTAACTGTTGCGTAATGGTGCATCTAGGTTATAATAACACCAATCAGGATATAAATCTACGATTTTCTTTTTTGCTCGTATCTTATTCACATTACTATATCGAATGCGGAAGGGAACACAGACATGACATCCGACGAAATCTGATAGAATCTGGTGTTACGTTATATGGATCAAATTGTCGTTGAAATAACAGGATGGGGTAATAATACAAATTTAGTTAATAGTGCGTGAAGCTGCAGCTTATACGCTTCAGTTCTTCTGTCGAAACGATTCATTGAGGATTTGGAAGGCTTGGTTGTGCTTCCGTGTTGGTTTAAAAACCATGTAAAACAAAAATACAGTAAAATATAGGCCTCATGTACATTGCGTGGGAGGAGGTCTACATCGACTAGCAGTAAATTGTGGCTTCTGACATTTGAGTAGCTGTTCGATAATAAATGAATAAATAAACAAAGCTTGATCACAAGTGCATTAAAGGCGGGTTGCCACCAAAAGTGTCTAGCGCCATCTAGCACTTTGTAGTTCTCTCTAGCACTTGCTTGCAGCAAGCAAAGGAATATACAAAGATATATCTTTTAACACAACAAACAAGCCACGCGCCTCCTTAACTAGTGAGTAAAAATTTGGTACGTACTCGTACACCTGGAAACAATCTGGTAAAGATTACCGATATTAGTGCGCTAGATGGCACCAAGGTACTCTTTATATTCTACCGTGGCGCTATCTAGTGGTAGTAGTAACGTTGATCGTTACAGGTTGTTTCCAGGTGCACGAGTACGTACCACATTTTTACTCAATACTTAAGAAGGCACGTGGCGTGTTTGTTGCGTTAAAAGATATTTCTTTGTGCATTCCTTTGCTTGCTACAAGGAAGCGCTATAACGAGAACATGATAGCGCTAGATGCTGCAAACTTTAGTTTGGTGGTAACCCGCTTTTAAGTGTTGTACTGAAATAAATATTGTAAGTTATAGCATTTCACAGGCTCGAAAATGACGTCATCCGCCAACCTAAAGCCTGAGTCGGAGAAATGGGAGTCAGTCGGAAATATCAGAAGGTGGTAAGAAAATACCGAAAATAAAGATAAAAAGGGAAAATAATGCGAAAAAAAGTTTATGACAAAGTCAGTCGCAAACATCTGCCTTCATCCCAGCTACCCCTCGTCAGTCATATTTTTGTCTTTGGTACGCCCCGGTATTTATTTTTCTGTTAACACCTTCAACACCAGAATGTCTGTCGAAGGCACCTTTTCTTAACACATTCTGTCACAGGAACTCGTCGTCGCTCGCGCACCACATGAATACACCGCATGAACCCATGCGTGCACGAGCGACGAGGATTCCCTGTGTATTCAGCATGACAGTGATATGTCGTGTTCTTTCGTCGATTGACCAACGAGCGAATCCCTTCCCTCCAAACCGGAAAACACTATCAAACATTTTATTTTATTTATATTAAAATTAATTTTGTTCAACCTTTAAAAAGACACGAGACACGTATCAGCTTTTCTAGATGCATCATGAAGTAGAGCCACAAGGTTTTTACTGACCTATATACCGTTCCTTAAAATGGCATTCACCGTTTGTAGTTGGCTTTTCTGCATATCGCGTCTGTCTGGCACAATGCAATGCAACGTTTCGGCAGGAAAGGCCAACTCGACGACCGGCGCAATTGCTGCCCCATTTCATC
Source organism: Lithobius niger (assembly GCA_023313725.1). NCBI lineage: Eukaryota > Metazoa > Arthropoda > Chilopoda > Lithobiomorpha > Lithobiidae > Lithobius > Lithobius niger. The sequence continues at coordinate 73,915 of JAHWFP010066209.1, forward strand.
GACATGCTGTGCGTGAAAAGCCCTTCCCGCAACGCTCGAAACTCGTGATATCCGTTTAGAGTCAGCTATCTTGCTATAAATCCATTTTCAAACATGGCGGCTACAAGGTATTTTGTTATAATCGTAGGATTATATTATGCAAATACCACGTTGTATTGTGTTCGCACGATTAGTCGCTGGAACTACTTTATCCCTCTCCCTCGCTAGTCCAATCAAGCAAGAGTACCTTGAGACTTCCGCTCCAGCATGAAGACGCCGTCCCGTTAAGTGCATTCGTCTCTTCCTGTTGCAGTTATGCAGTAAAAGGAGGCAAGGCCCTTAAGTCACCTGAAGCAAACTAATGTTCGTATAGATGAATCGGCCTAATTTTGAAACTTAGAGGAGCCGTGGACATTCAGAAGCAGAAAGAAGGAGAGGAGTAAGCCCACGGATTCGAACCGGAAAACCTCCAAACATGGAAGAGGCTGAAGTATTTACTGGAATGGAAGCAGCTTGTTAGTCTCTTACACACTGACTGCATACACTGGCAGGAATTTTGTAGGGTCCTCTTTCAAGCATTGCCAGTGTGATAACGGGCATTTAAATAATACGAATTAAAAAAATTCTAATTCGGAACAGTTCACCATCTGACTATAGTGAAGCATCTATCATACTTGAAAAAATAACTTTATTGTAATTTTCGGTACGATTAGCCTCTGTACCTTGGTTGCTAAACACTAAAATATAAAAAACACAACAAAATACAGTTATCAACTGGCTCATGCCAACAGCCTTCCCCCAGATTCACTGCTGTTGGCAACATACCACCAAAGATTCTTAAAATACATAAAATTGTTCAATATTTTAAGAATCTTTGGTGGTAACAGTGTTTTGTCTATTTTAGTGTTAAATGACCAAGGTACCAAGTACCTAGTGGGTATGCTTCAATTGTCCGATGGTTAACAGTTTCGGAATGTGCTTTCCCCACTTGCGACAACACGCAACGAATATAAAAAAAAAAGCCTTTGGGCACCATTTTTTATAGCTGGTCGTGTCGTTAAATGTTTTCTGTTGCACAGAAAACCGAATTGCCAAAATGAAAATGCAATTAACTTGATTGTATGGCAATCTAGAATCGGTATAAGTCGATTAAAATTATATTGAATCTGTGAACTTAAGTTAAGTGTAAGGCAAAGGGTGTTTCAAACCCACTAATTCGTAAATATAGAAAGTGATGTTAATATGTAAATGGAATATAGAAAGAAATAACTAACTTATGGTTTTTGTTCCCTCAGTTCCGTCTTCGGAGTGTCACCATGTCGTCAATTTAACAACAGCAACTACGCCACCTATTATCGAATCTCCCAACTACCCATTTAATTACATGCCAAATACCAGATGTAGATGGACTATATCGGTAAGTACTCGCCTGTAAACTGTTATTTCTTTCTGATTGTTTTCTTAAAGGACAAAAGTAAGGTGATTTACACTTGTAATAATAGGGATTTTTAAACTCAATTTAATACAAAAAGAACAGTGAACATGCGGCACACACCTCTATAACACACTGCAACAACGATCTCTATTGTACAATCTAAATGTAGTAACCATCACAATTGCAAGTTAAAAATGTGTTAGCTTTTAGGCCTAATATTCGATTTTAGGCCTAATTTTTACTTGCCGTTTTAATTTCGCAAGTTACAGCTAACGGAGAAGTGGGTTCGAGAGTAGGCCTGTTCATTCATGCAACACGGTATCCAGACTTCACGTTGCCGTGACAACGAGGAATCTTTAAACTATTAGACACATGTGTATTAAATGCAGGCATGTTAGATGTGACGATTAAATGTTATTATTTCATTGATTTACGTCGAAAAAGCTTATTAGCTAAAGGAAGCAACGATGTTTTAATTTGCCGAGTTTTTTTTTTAAGTTTACTTGACAAACACTGAAAAAGGCGACATGCTGACAAAGTCGTTGCTATAGTCTTCCCAACTTTCGCTGTACAGAAGACTAAAGAAGACTTATTTAACGATTTAAATTTGACACGTACAGTCCGTGGGCCAGAAAGTAGTGAACCGAGTATCCCCCCCCCCCCCCTCTCCGTGCCCACCCACGAAGCAGGTTAACATTATTTTTAAGTTCCGTACGATTACTATCACAGAAAAATTTGTTAGCTGTGAGAAAAAGGGTAAGTCCATTGAATTTTACCAGGAGTATATAAAGTTACGCTAGAATGAGGAGTACGATCGAACTTTTAACTGATTCACTACACTCTAGCACGTGGTTACCTCGACCTTTAAAATGTAGCCAGCAGTATACTGAAAAATAAAGCTCGCCCATTGTCTTCGAACCAGATCTGTGCCTCCCCAAATCTATTCGCTACCCGATCTGCCGACTGAGATGTCTGATCATGAAAACTAATCTCATTGAAAAATTCCTTCTAAGGTGGATGCATTTTTGTAGTACAAAGATTCGCCGAGTGGATCTGCAATAGGGCAGCGTCTTGATACTGTCCAACACTTCTCGTTTCTACTGAAATCTTTACATGCTCTTGATTTTATCAAATATTTGCCCTCCCTCCACCCCTACTTATGGTGTAAATTTGTTAACGATACAAAAAATTAATTCGCAAAGGTGAGCAAGTCCCCCTCCCTCACACCTAAAATAAAGACTAAATTGACCCTAAGTTTGGTAGAAGTGGACAACGAAAGCTTTTTTAATTGAAAGTATCCTGAAAACTAGATTTTTTTTAACGTTTTTAGCTTCATCAGAAATACTTTTAAACTACGTTTTTTAAGTTCCATAGTTATTTAGTCGGTCTGTGGAATTCGAAGGGAGGGTGGGGGAGTGACTTGAATGGTACACGACCACTCTGACCATTGGGCTGTGCTTGCTCCGGTTGTTTGAGGCCCCTGGGTGCCCATCGCAGGTTCACGGTTCACGTTGGGACTTAGTCCTTCTGCTTGGTGGTGTTCTCTGTAAGTCGTCTGTTGCTGGGCAGTGGCGGACCTAGACTGGTCGGCGTGGTGAGGTTATCACATTATCAGAGGTGCCGTGGGGCGCCTGCAGCTACACCCAACCCACCACTGGATTGGCCACTGTTGGGGAAAAAGGTAAAATGGCTGAAAATGAATTGTTTTACAGAGAGGGCTACGGGTAATTTAAAGCGCTCCACTCCTTCTTACACCCCTGCTAAATTACCGGACGCCATTTTGAATTCCAACTTATTTTGGTAACTCGCCCCCAAACAAAATTCCTAAGCATACCCAATATTTTGTATGCTTTAATCCAGAGTATATAGCTTGTTTCTTATTAACTAATCCCTAAAAGTAATAATGTTCTATACAGAATTACGGAAACGCACAAGACAAAATGTGACATTTTTTTTTCTCGTGCCTACAGCCAACGTAGAATTATTGTTTCAGGCGCCATTTGGAAATCGAATACGTCTTCTAGTCGACTCTTTCACTCTGCAACCACAATACCTGATGAATGGATGCGTGGATTATTTGGAAGTCAACGATATCACACAAAGTACAAGGTATTTCTACGAATTAATTTTGTTAAGGCCTTCCGTCTTCCCACCAAGTAAACTAACGTTCTTATAGATTAAATGGCTCGATTTCGTTCGAGCCTTCGTAAACATAACGTTTTAGGACAAGCCGAAAGGAGTGTAGTAATTAAAGTGGCACTATCACCGATTGAAAGCAGACGAAATCTGGCAACATCTAGCGCTATGTAGTACCATCTAGCTCTTGCTTGCACCAAGCGAAGGAATGCACAACGGCGTTTCTTTTAACGAAACAAACAACCTGCGACTTCCTTAATTACTGAGTGAAAATTTGATACTTCCTCGTGCACCTGGGAGCGAGTTATTTAGGTTAACAATATCAGTGCAGGTAGATGGCGTCACGGTATTTTCGTTCGCTTTTCAATCGGTGATAGTGCCACTTTAATGAAAGGAACAAAGCAGAGCCGGATTAAGCCTCATAGAGGCCTGGTGCTAAATATTTATTATGCTGCCCCCCCCCTCTCTAGTACCGCAAAAAGAGGCATAATATATAGATTTTAATAACTTTTCAGTTAAAAGTGGATTTTAATTTAAAATAGTATCTTATTTTATTTTTCCCGTTACCATGAGGCCCTTTCTCAGCATGTGGCCCGGTGCTTCAGCACCGAAAGCACCCACCTTAATGTGGCCCCAAGGTAAAGGCAAACCGGGCATGGGGTTCTGATTAGGGATCCTTTCAACGTGGTAAATAAGAAAATATTGTCGAGAATGCCTGAATAAATCCCATAGCTGCTGAACACGCGTGTAGTCTCTTACACTATACTGACCGGCAGTGTGAAATCTTCCAGGTAACTTAAGCTGATCTCTGCCACCACTCAGCCAATTTTAACGAGGCGCTGCGGTGGTGGTGGCACAAACATACTTTAGAGGAAGCGACGCAAAGATGCTATTCACGCCGTACCCACACCCGTACCCCCCCCCCCCCCCCCCCACTCCCCACTCTGAAAGGTTTTTCAACTGTGTAAGCCTGCTTACAGGGACGTGAACAGGTCCCCGAAAGGACAGATGTGACTTACTTTTTATCTGGCAAACATTTTTGGGGGTATTTTTACCCTTTTTTTTACCCTCTTTGTACCTTGTCTTAGATAAATACAGATGCAAACATAAGTCAGAAATATAAGTCCAAACGGCAACGTGAATTGGTTTGCATCTGTATTTATTTGACTCTTGTCGAGCCGTCGGCTTTCCGTCCAGCTTGTCTTAGATTGGTAACAGAACAATTCGTCCCCGGACATTTCGCTCCCGGACAATTCGTCCGAGAAAGTTCGTCCCCGAACATTTGGTCCCCGGACAATTCATCCCCTATTTTTTACAATAGTTTAGAGTGTGTGTTTTGAATTTTTTTTTTAATAATAATATTTATTGATAAGTTCATGATTTATTTTCCTCCTCCCAGTTGGTTTTCCTTAACAGCTCGCTTTTGCAACATTACTTCAGATTAAACAGGACAGAAAGCCAAATGGGTTGGAAAAGTGATTAATAAATACAGATGCAAACTTATCTTGGCCGTGTCGGTATGGCTGAGCGGTAGGTCTCCGGCCTTTGGTTCCAAACGTCGTGGGTTCGATTCCCCACTCAGGCAGTCTGACATTAAGTCCAAAAGGCAAGGTAAATAAATTTGCTTCTGTATTTATTAATCACATTAGGCTACTTCACACGCATCTAAATGTTGCAACCCGGGTATTCCTTTTCTATTTTTCCCTTCGTGAGAAATAGTTTACTATGTAAATGTTCCAAAAGTTATTTTCGCGCAGGATGCTCGAATGTAGTGAGAAACTATGTCCTTTTAATTATGGCCCTCGTGTAATTAGGTATACATTCGGGTGTTCTATTTATGTTTTTCTGTTGGTTTATTTCTAACGTTTTAAGCAGTCCTCTGGTACTAGCGTGAGTGAATAGATTGTTTGGGTGAGTTTAGGTTAGTCCAGGAGTTAATAAATGCGTACACGTTCGTAGGAAGTGGAAGTGGAAGTGTCCATATCGTAACTATCGCTTCATATTCTATCCCTTGTCACAAGGTCGTCTGAGAGAGAAGTTCCAGGCTAATTGATTCAACATCGCTAGAATCTATTTTATCAAATCAGCTTTAAAAGGCGACAACTTTCCAGCACGAGCATGAACTGGCGTGGAGCTAAGATGCGAAACAAGTAATTTCATCCCAGTTGGCCTTGGCTTGCAGTAGCTGTCTGCTTCACCGCTTTCAGCCCTCTCCAGACAGAAAACAATTTCGTACGTAGTATGCGTTACTACGTGCCTACAAGATCAAAATTGCAAACATCATATGGTTGGTGTTGCGTTTATAGATCAATTTTGACGTCTTTCTTACTCCATGCCGCGTCGTGATGCAGCCGCGAGCAGCTAGTCTTGTTAGGGCTTGTATGCTCATAGAACGCTGTTGCACGTTGCAATATTATCATTCATATCTATTGGGGCTCTCTTATATGTCGCTCCTGGTAGAATCCATCTACATTGACACGTTAGGAGCAACCATTTTAGTTCAGAGAGCGCATCTCGAGGGCGCCACCAGTTCCAAACGCGAAATTTGAAGTTTGATATTGAAGTGCATATTGCATCCCTTGTTACAAGGCCGTCTGAGAGAGGAGAGAAGTCAACAGCCTGTTAGGAAAATGTAGGGCTATTTATTGTTCGCGGTTTCTAACTTCTGCTTGGTAAAGAAAATTGTGAAAAAACAAAATGGGGGACAAATTGTCCAGGGACGAACTTTTTGGGATGAATTGCCCGGGGACGAAATGTCCGGGGACGAAATGTCCGTGATTCCTTAGATTGTACCCTTTTCTGTTCCTCTTTGGACCACAGTTTTTTCCCCTTTTCTTGCCTTTTGGCACCTTTATACCACTTTATCGGCCATTTTTTTTTTTACAAACATTGCCATGAGAGCAGGGGCTTGCTGTCCTCCTTCCCCCGTGGCCCCCTGTGTGCACGTCCGTGCCTACTTATAACTTTTTTAAACAAAGAAATGCCGTAATTTGTAAACGGTTGGCAAACTTTAATGAGCGCATAAAACACCAGCGATTTACGGAAGACGCTGTAGCGCTGTGAGTGCAACACGGCGCCGAGATGTCGTCAAATTCACTCCGAAAAGCTCGTGCAGCCTGTGACATTAGAAGACCGCAGCCGGCAACCGCAATTAACGACACAAAACGGCCGTTATCACACAGTCAAAAATACCAGCAATAACGATTTCGTGATGATACGTGATGATTTTTTCGCCAATATTACTGCATACTTTTCAATTTTGACGGTCAACAAAATTGGCTGAGACCATAGCATGGGTTATAAACAAAGCATGCAGATGAAAATAAAGTCTGCTATAATTTGGATTATGATAGGAGAATGTAAAACTACAAAACTAATAACGCTTTGTGGAAATGCGTTACGTGGGTTTTTCTCGATTCACTGATTTTTAGGGATTTTTTTTACGCAGCCTTACATCCAGCTTTATACGCTTGGCATTTTGTTTCATTTTTTTCCATTTTTTTTTTCATTTTTCTTTCATTTTTTCATTTTCATTTTTTTATTTTTGTCATTTTTCATTTCTTTTCTCATTTTTTAATTTTTTTTTTAATTTTTTCATTTCTTCCCGATCTTACAATCCTTGTTTAGTTTTCAAGCTCTTTTATTTTAAAATTTTAAGTGTTTTACATGGCGGGCTCCGAGGAACGTAAAACACTACTCCCACCCCTCCCCACTCCCTAGATCCCTTAACTGAATTCTCGGATTCCATTTCGAATTCCAACTTTTTTTTTTGCCATCTCCCACCCCATCCCCAAGTAAAATTCCTGGTGCGCCGCAGAGACAGAGACTTCCTTTGGCCTACTTTGGCTCGACACATTTTTGCATAGTTGCACGAAAATGGTAAACTGGATAGCAAAGGCATATCCAGAATGAAGTCTAGGGTGGCCGCAGAGTGAATTTTTTTTTAATTTTGAGACCTTTAACTTAACATATCAGTCTTAACATATCAGTAAAGCCTAGTGCTGCAATTAAAGGTATATCATTTAGGGTGTAAGCAGCGACGTGCACAGGCCCCCGAGAGGAAAGGGGCAAACTTTTTTCTCTGTCCCTTTTTTTTTTTTGGCGTTTAACCTCTGTTTACCCCCTTTTTGTGGGAGTTTAACCATTTCTGCCCCTTTTTGCAGTCCTTTTTTAGTGTTTTTTTTGGCTCTTTTACATCAGTACCTCCACCGAAAAAAGGGGCATTTTGCCATGAGGGCAGGGGCTAGAGCCCCCCCCCCCCCCTGTGTGCACGTCCCTGGGTGTAAGACATCCGGGTACAGGAGGTAATGGTGTCGTGAATTCAATGCAGTGGGCCCACTTTTTACACAAAACTGCTATAAAATAGACCATAACCTTCCACCCAAAACTGTTTAGTCTGTGGGGGCTCTACATTTTACCCTTGCACCTTCCCCCCCGCCCCCCCCAACTTTGAAAAGGCTAGTTGCCGCACTGGTAACGCCCATTGTCTTTAAATTTGCCTGCGTTTGTCGACGATTTCAGGAATTTTTCTTATTATTTAATTTGCTATGGAGGGGCCGCAACCCCCTCGACCACTTCCTCGGCTCCAAACTTGCGGGAAAATGTTTGCTTAGTATAACATTAAAAAAAAAGTTAAACTTGTTGAAGATGCTTGCCATAATTCGCTCGTAAGTACGGTAGTTCGGTCGTTTGTGTTGGGTGGGTCGTAGAAAATTATTCACACTCTTGATATATCCGGGGTATTGGTAAAACAGGGACAGAGCCAAATCCATGGACTGATCCAAAGCAAGGACAGACCCATAACTTTTTCCCTATTGGGAATATCAACTCAATTCAAATGCCAATACGTAAAGGGGACACAACTCTACCTATCTGACGCAAAATCATTAATTTAATCCTTTTCCCTGGGGCAATATATTAAAAAAAAAAGGCGTGAACAGACCCAAAATTGCCCATTTCACCCATGACAGACCTCTATCCCTGTTTTACCAATACCCATATATCCGTTATACTAAATAGTATTCATAGATCTTTGAAGTTTTATAACAGCCATAACGTTTGGAAGCGTTTGTTAGAACCGTACAACCAATCGCATTTGAATTCTGATCTTTAATTGGTATTCATGATTTCGCTTTAACGATTTTCCTGCTCCGTATAGAGTGAGTCTTTGTAGATGAATCACTAAATTTTAGATTGGCCGGTGAAAGTTTTATGGTCTGAAATAAGACCGTGACGTATTTGGCAAACCCGTTCGCGAAAAGATACAGAGGCCGGTACTCGGTTGAATTACCACATTTTTTTTTTATCATTAGGTGAAGAAAATTCGATAAGTCCTTCAAATTCGATTAAATAACGGAATATCAGGTCATATCAGCCGTATTGACACAAGCGTCACTGGCTTCATAAAATTAACAAAAAATTCATTCAAAGGATAGCTTTAGCTCTGTCAAATGCCATATGAGAAATGAACGGATAACAGAAGGCAGTGATGCACGAACACGATGTTAAAATTTATTCCAACAATATTCTTAACAAGACGTTATTTGAATTAACATACTAACATACATTATTTGTGTCCTTTTAACTAAAAATTATTTCTAAATTTGTAGAATAAAAATTTCATCCTTTTTGGTTAATAAAGGAATGCGTACTTTTGTACCTCTAAACAAATGATTGTTTACAATATTCTGAAGCAAAGCCATAATATGCAAGCCGATGAAGCTTTCCATCGATACATCTTTGTTTGTTTTGTGTTTGTTTCTTATTCCAATTACAGGACGGAAAGCCAAATGGGCTCGGTTAGTAATAAATAAATACAGATGATGGATGACCTATTTGCCTTTTGGACGTAAATAGACTGCCTGAACGAGGAATTGATCCCACGACCTTTGAGACCAGCCTACCGCTCAGCCATAGTATATGTCAGTATGGCTGATAGTAGAGCTCGTCCTTTGGTCTCAAAGGTCAAGGTTCAACTCCCCGCTTAGGCAGACTGACATATAAACCCAAAATGCAACAGAAATAGGTTTGCATCTGTGTTTAATTTTTACTCCAAGCAAGTCATGTTTTTTCTTATTTTTTTTTTTAAATTTAATACAACCTTGGTATTATTATTTCTAAATTTTCAAAAGTAATTATTGTTTCGTACCGAGACGTCTCTACGTGGTGGAGGTACTGACTAAAATAAGTAAAACATTTTTGTACGTGGGTTTTGCTCCGATAGCCCCTGACCCACTCTCCCCATTCATTGTAAGGTATAGATAGAAATTCCATTCATAACAATTTTCCATCTTTAATTATAATTTCAGGTATTGTGGCATCAATAGTCCGGGAGACGGAATCTATATATCCGTCGGACCGCAATTGGAGCTGAACTTTGTGACGGATGCCACGTGGGAATACAGGGGTTTTTCGTTGCGCGTTGGAGCCCAAATCATCCCGTGCGGGGGCGTGGCCACCAATCCTAAACCTGGAGTCATTGCCTCGCCTAATTATCCACGATCCTACACTTCTAATGCTTTATGCGCCTGGAAAATACAGGTGAGTAAAAGCAAAGATGGCGGTCGAATTTAAATTCTGTTGTTACCATAGTCATCCTTGATGGATTAATGAACACCTGGAGATAATAAGAGGAAACCAAAACGTATTTGTCATGATACAGAAAACTTTAAGTAATATTTCGGCTGCCTATTGTATGTATTAAAAATGGCAGGTGCATATCCTTAAAAGTAAAACAGCAGCATACATTCACCTAATGGAAATCGAACTCTTAATTCTACGCCGCCCTACAGTGCCTTTGAAGAGATGCAGCACCACCTTGAATTTCATATTACTAAAATCCAACAATTCATCAATGATAAAAGTTTGAAAATAAATGGTTAAAGGAAATAATTAATCAATGTAATAATTTTTTTCAGTGTGGTGTTATTGTTTTAACTCTCTCTTGGCAGTTATACAACATTTTGGAAGATGCAAATGCAACTCGTTATCCCACATTTGTCTCTTTCTTATTTTAATGAGTATTTTAGTTGCTTTGAAAACGTCATTGAATGACTGTTAATTTTTGTTTTTTTCAACAGACGTCGCCTGGATATACGATCAGAATGGATTGTTCCAAGAAGTTTGGTTTGGAGTCTTCCCAAAACTGCAAAAATGACTTTCTGTTGATCAGCACAGTGGGAGATGACACACTTAACAATAGTAAAAGGTAAGGCGCACGCTTACATGAACATTTATAGGATTGGTCATAACCTTTCACTAGGGGTCCAAGGTAGAAACAAACCCATGTAAACACACTTGGCTATAATTAATCATTTTTACACATATGCCACGTCTAATTGATCATGGTGTGCCCAGTGCCCACCATCTGCATCCCGGACAGCACACAGTCTTTCTGAATAGAAACGTAATAGTGCGACAAAGATTTGTATCCCACTCCATGTCGTACTGAACTGCTGCGAGGTGTAACATCAGTATGTCTTCACTGGACTCTGATGATTCAGGAACGAGGACGTCATGATAGTTATCAGTCAGTTATACAAGGGCATCATATGTGTTCTCGGGACACGCTAATGGCACACCTCGCAGCAGTTCTACATGGAATGGGACATAAATCTTTTTGTCACACTATTACGCTCCTACCGTGAAAGAATGCGGGTTGTCCGGGAGGCAAATGGTGAGCACACAAATTATTGACGTGGAATAAGCGTAAAAATGGTTAATTAAGTATGTCAAGTATGTCTATATGGGTATGTTTATATGCTGGACGCCTAGGCAAAGGGTATGACCTACCTTAACCCAGTCCACTCTCGTTTACTGAAATATTGACAGTGATAAAAAAAACACGTGATGCACCAGTGCCCAGTCATATGCAGGGCAGAAGATGCCAGTAAAAGAGTGAGGGGAACAAAGAGGGACAATTTCCCCCTTCCCCCAGAAATTGACTACGGGCATTTTTTTAAGTAGCAAGTTCATCAAATTGATACACGTACTTACAACTTGAAGAAATTCATTCATTCTTGGCAAGAACTTATTTGTAATACAGATAGGATGAAAAATCACAGGTTTACAAAAAAAAAGGGGGTGGGGAATGCAGGGCTGTGAAAAATGGTGCGAGTAAACAGAAGCATAAAATTACAGATCTACAAAAATGGTAAGGGTAAAATTTGGAGGGGGATGAAAACTTGCAGGTCGTTCCCCTTTTTCCCTTCCCATCAATGGGATGTTCGTAGCTCCGCCCATTGTTGTATGCGTTAGTATATAAGTCTGTGCACCAACCACACTATGCATCTTTTTTGGAAACGAGGCTGCTATACTAACCAGCAAATCCATTCTACAAGCATTCGGTTTTCAAAGCCCAATATTGTACATTTCTGTCATGTTTCAAATTTGTTGTTGCCTTGGGTTTTAACTCGATCTGCATTGCACTGGTAGTAATTTCAAACTTTTCGGTTGCTGGTCAGGGAACATTATGAAGTGTAAACAACCTCCTTTCATGGATAGGGCAGTACGTGTAGATTTTGTTTATAAAAATATCAAAACTGTAATGATGGTAACTGGTTGTAATAAATCACAGCACAGTTTTCAAGAAGTTACTCGTGAAAATGTAGCAAAATTTTCTAGCAATTTGTTCAGTAATTTACTTTCTGTATTTTTAGGTATTGCGGATCCAAAGGTCCGGGTCTCATTAAATCTCAAGCAAATTCACTTACAATGATGTTTCGGACGGACGCATGGTACAACTTTGTTGGATTTTCGTGTAAATATGACATACTGGACCCAAGAGGTATAAATATTTTCAAGAACACGTAGCCTACAATTTATCATTATTAAATTTTACACAACTCGTATGAATAGTTTTAGAATACTTGATTTAATTGTGCTTGACTATTTTAGCATTAAATAAAGATTTTAATGGAAGGATCCTGGTTTACCATAGGTTTTTTTTTATTTTTACTAAGATGAAAAACGTACATTAGCATATACTAACTTTAATAAGTTCAACCAAGTTTACAATTAATTTTTTTTTAAATTGAATCTACCATTAACAAAAATCTATGGTTAACCAGAATTTTAACATTAAAAATGTTTTTTAAAAGCTATAAATGTGGATATCTTCATAGTTGTCCTTGATAAGACAGGGCAAAAACCTCATGAATATTTTAAAATTTGTTTTCATGTAAAATTTAATTGTATGTCATAAAACCTAATTGTGTGTCATAAAACCAACATCATTTTTCCCCCGATCATTTCAAGTCATACATACTTCTCAGATGCAAATTCTAACCAAAATCTGGAGGTTTATGATGTTTGCACACTACTGTTAAACATAAAGTTGTGGGAATTACCGGTGCACTGCAAAACCAAACTAGGAATTAATGTATTACGATGGGCCCCCACATCGGGGGAATCGGCTGGAACCACGGTACCCGGGTCCGTCGTTCACTCACGAGGCCTGTATGACCTGAAACATTTTTCCCCCCAGTATGAGTTATGATGACTATAAGTAAAGTACTCGATTTGTCCCTATAGTGCATTTTGAATGCTCCGAACAACTAAATACTTCAAAAGTTCGTACTAAATAGACCGAAATTATGCACTGCGGACTCTTCAAACAACTCCAATCCAATGAGCATGGAGCAGGAACACTGCAGCGCAAGCTTGTTAGGGAAGCTTCAAACGTAAATAGCCTGGATTAACGAATGAACCAACGCGTTAAGCACAACTGTGGCCGACATAGTGTATCTTTTTTCCGATTTCAGCAGGGGGTGGTGGGGGAGGAGACATGCTGTTGTAGTTAGTCCCAGGCCTCAAAATTTGATGAGTGGGTCCTGGCTACGATTCAAATCCATAAGTAGTATAGCCTTTAGGGATCTTAACCTTTAAAAGTGGGTGACTTATCTGACACTGGGTACACACTTTGACCAATAAAAACTTCAGAATATTACCGTAAGTGAATTGTGGGCAGGTTTGCTGTTGCACCTTTGGAAAACATTTCGAAGAATCCGCATTGCATAATTTCTGTCTATTTAGTACGAACTTTTAACGTATTTAGTTGTTTAAATTGATTATATGTATGGGTTTTCAGGGCAGACGGTTAACGATCTTGGAGGGACTCCTGAATCATCTCCACTGAAGAAATGCGGTAAGTACCACACTCCGGTATTCCGAATTCGTAAGTTACATATAGAAACTAAAGATTCCTAACGTCTGTAAAAAATTAGTTGCATTAGTTGAGTGTGCTATGCTCCCCGACTAAGGTCGGGTGCTGACTGACCACAAAATGCACAACAATCGCAGATGCAATTTTTGGCGTTTGTGGCATAAAAATTGCAATCAATGGCAGGTCAGGTAAAAACCATGGGAATGCATTGGGGATTTCGCTGGCTTCTGCGTCTGTTGGTTGACCGACCCAAAATCGCCAGCAAGCGCCTGCTCCTCAGCACTTTTGGAAGTTACATTCCAACTTCCATGCAACACAACTTGTTGATTGATCGGTCGGCTCGTTAAGCGAAGTACCTCAGCTGGCATTGTTTGTGATGCCTGCTATCGAATGAGGTCAGAATCGTCGAGGAGCTCAGTGAAAGGCCAATTTGCTAATTTTGTTGTCTGAAAAGTGTCTTCAATTCAGACGTGCTAGCGGTATCGTTTTTTCAGCAATTGTTGCACGTTTTGTGATCTGTCTGCACCAACCCTAAGAGGCAAAGTACTTTCAATAAAGCTTATAAGGTGATAAAAACCAAACAGCAATTTGTATGATGGAACAATCTGTGCTGTTTATAGACTGTGACTGAAATGTATATTTGGGGAGTGTGTGAAGATTGTTTGCAATCACCATTTGTGTTTACAGCCTTGACAGAACCCAGCACACATTAGTCTGAGAGAGAACGAAAGAAAGAAAATTCACCTGCTCCGACTGCAATGCAAAACCAAGATCATTCATTTGCTTACAGTCTGCTTTCACTGAATTATAGGTACCAATTCAAAGTGAAAAAAGTTATGGCTGGATAAAATTGATCATTTGTCCTCCAGAAAATAAAGTCTAGCTACCACGTTGCGTTTCAAGCGTTACTGAAAATAAAAACAAGAACGTAAGCTTGATCTGCGAAGTTTGGTTATATACGCTATGTGTAATGACATGTAGCGTTATTCAAAATTTGCAGACTAAGGCTATATTGTGCAATGGACTGCAGTAGTGGGGAACCCCCTTCCCCCTCCCCCCCCCCCCAAAAAAAAAATACAAACGGTTGTGTTATTATTTGTGTGGTCGGAGGAAGCGTAATTCAAAAACAATGGCGGAATGAAATGGTAATTCAACAATGTTAATTAAAAATAAATGGCAGAATTATTGGCGGCGGCTTGCTGGAAAAAAAAACTCGCCACCGACGATGCGTGTGTGTTTGATTTTCGGCCGGTGGCGACGGCGCACACTTGTAGGTACTGGGACTAATAGATGAATGTACTCGGAACGTAACGTAATATTTATTTATCCAAACCTACATTGACCAATAATAAAATAAATGTTAAATGGGGCACAATTTCGTGTTGTTCGTGTTAGATTCACATAAATTAAGTGTTTATTGTTCGTGTTAGATTCACACAAATTAAGTGTTTCAATTCAAAGCACAAAAGAAATATTTATAACGAAACCTGAATACTATTCCGTATACCATTTAGCCTTTCTGCCACCACTTAGCACTACCTTCGTTGAATGAGGGTAAGGTCTGGTGGATACGTCTGGACATGCAAACCACGATGATGTGATCCATTCGTAAGCCAGTTGGAACATCGCTGCGACTGCTGGGATTGTAGTATTTGGGACTTGGTTCCTGGCACCGGGACTAGAGCATTTGAAGAATGGCTCTCGGTTGCACTTTTCATAATTAGCATCATAAGTCTTGTCTATTTTTTACTGCCGGAACTCTTACCTTATCGCAAGTGCTTGAAACATCCAGTACACTACGGCCATTGTGACGTTACCCTGCCATGAAGAGCAGCCAAAGTCTGCGCATGCGTTGAGTAAATAAGATAGCGTAACGAGGATCAGTGAAAAAGATTTGGTAGGATCTACAGAAACCTACAGAAGCTAGGTTCATAGAAAATCATCCTATACTTTAGTTAACTGTCCTCTTCATTTTTCAAGTTTCGATTATTAATTTTCTATTGCAAGGACCCATTCAATTCCACTGAATTTTTTAGTTTGTTGCCTTAAATCAAAACGATTTGTGGCAAACACATTTTATCGGTAATCAGTAACACAAAATTAAATGCGGCTATGGTGGCCAACATACAAGAAATCTTTTTACATTAAGTTTTCACCCGTATCATACGCTGCCGCATGGTCCTTAATAATATAGAATGCAACGTCCACACTTACGCACAATGCAACCACTCCGTTTCTTACCGTGTGATCCAAACTTGGAATAACCTTCCTGTTGATGTGGTTGAGGCCACGACTGTTGATTCTTCTGAAAACAAGTTGGATTCACACTTCTCAAACTCCCATCAACTATTTCAAACTTTGTTTTAATTGTAAACTCTTTATTTAGATACGTAACTAAATCCACTTAAAAATTCACCTGTCTTTCATGAAATGTCACACGTACTAATTTCTATCGCGATATGGTGGAAAATGTGCTGTGAAACTATCTTACCTTTTGTTGCCATGTTTTTAAAAAGCCAAGGTTATAAAGATTTGGTGTGATTTATTGTGTTTACGTAATTACAATGTTAAACTGGTAAACGTAATAAGTTGATTATCATTGTTTGTGTCTTGCACTTGGTCCCTAGGAACTTGCTTCAACTATACACACCACGAGCGTCACTCCAATTACCGTTATATTTTTCTTCTTTTTTCCCCGTTTATTGTATATTGATTTTTGTTTGTAAATTCGTCTTTACTACACAGCCATTTGGCTATGTAGTGTGATTCTTAATAAAGTAAAGTAATAGTTTTAGATAGGTAGACATTTAGTTTTACACACGAATTTTGTTCAGTTTTGTGATTCAAATCAAAGTCTTCATTTTATGTTGTGGGAACAAAATTATGTTGGAGTGGAAGTAAAAGTATGCATTTGATTTTTTTTAATGAATCATTTTCCAGAGTGCGGTAAAATGCCAGCAGCAAGGGCGAAACGAATTGTGGGAGGGGAACTTGTGACACGCACATTACCTTGGCTTGTAAGTATTTTGCGATACATGAAACAATTCATATTAGTGGGACAAATCATGATAGTGACACAACAACAACAAAAAAAATGTACTGTGAAAAGGCTGTGATGTCAAAAGTTTTATTTGAAGGCTGTGTTGTTTTACTTATGCTTGTGTTCCACTGCAGCTGAGTGTAACTTCACTTTTACCACTTAGCTGAATATCTTCTTGAAAACTATCACAATCAAATCGAATTGAGTCAGTACTTCACAAAAATAAAATGTTCTTTTTCTAAACGGCCGTTCTCTTCCTGTCAGTGCTACCAGCGGGAAATGTGAAATTGTTTAAAGCTGTTTTCAAGGCAATTTGTCCGTTTGGCAGTATCCATCTTCACATATAGTAGGGTCTATCGGGTCTCTACGTTAAAAAAGTATTTAAATCGTTGGAGAGTTTGGCAGTGTTCTACAAAATCTTTCGTGGCCATTTTGGATATTTTTGTGCCATGTTTGTACTTTGGTGTATTACTGCCTATGACCAGAGTGATGATACTATCACCCATTCTGAATTCTATCAGTTGTCTCCGACTGTGGAAACAACATTTTTACACAAAGTAATAATACAGTTGAATAGAAATGTAGTAAGAAGTTTATTAATTTCCATTGTTAATTTCTTTCTCACTGATGTAACAGCACTGATACAATGTCACAAAGCAACAATTGCAGGAGTGCAAGTGGACGACAATTAGGGATGAATAGAAACAATTCTGGCATATGCAGCAGAGATTGTGAATTTGGGCCTTGGTTTGACGTCCGTGCCAGCAGGAATCTGAGTTTATCCCCTTGACTACCCTGGACGTACACATGGGATCAGTTTTATAAAGTCTCAGGAGTTTATAAAACCCCAGTTGCTCCTTCTTGGCTGCGAGAAGCCAAGCACAGGGATACTGCCGGTGTGAAAAAATGTGAAAAATGAGAAAATTTGCTAGTGGCAAAATAATATGTGAAAAATGCGAAAAATACGAGTGTTGGTGCGAAAAAAAGGCAAAACGCACAAACGAATTAAAAACAATCAAATTATCCGCCCTAATTTTGGGCCTGGAATTACAGGTTTTTTTAAATTGGTTTCGTTCTTCTTTACTTTACTTTCGTTTTCTTTCATTTTGGTTTCGTTATGTTTCAAATTGCTTTAGTTTCTTTGCAATTTGGTTTCGTTTCTTTTCATTTTGCTTTCGTTTCTTTTCACGTTGCTTTAGTTGCGAGATAATTTTACCAGTCTGATAGTTGAAGCAAATTAAACGGAGAATACTATATGTAATTTACAGTAAATAAATTAAGGTGTAGGTTTAAAAACGTATTAAATTAATGATTTACTGTATATAGTAATATCCATAAATGGCTACTGCTAAAATTAAGTTGAACGACATATTTAAGTTGTCTGGTTTAGTAGACACGGGTTGGTTTTTTGTTTTTTTTTCCGCTCAAACGTCGACAATGGCACAGTAGACTCTTCGCAGACTTTGGAAAAAGTGTTATAACCCGAACTTGTAGTCCAAGACCGTCAATAGACCGCGACATGGCAGGTTTGGTAAGTGGCGCCATCTGTTCGAATACATTGGAAAAGTGTCTCAACCAGTATTTGAAGGCGAATCCCGTCAACAGATGGCACTACAGGGTGGGGTACTTGATTGTACGACAGAATGGCGTGGCCTGTGACTTGGCCACCTGCTCCGTATTATATATGTAGATGCCTGTGGTTAGAACACACAAAAGAAAATTGGTTCGTTTACGGGCGGAGTCACTTTAAATTTGCTTTCGCTCTCTTTGACTGAAATTACAGGGGAATTACAATGGTTACTGGAAAAGCCAAATTTTTATTTAAACAATGTTAAACTGGTGATATATGAAAAGGAAGAAATAGTGATACGAAAATGAAAGTAGGTACGTGAAAAATATGAAACAAAAAACAGGTATGAGAAAAATGTGAAAAAATGAAAAACGTGTATGTAAAAAATGTGAAAAAAATTAAAAGTGGTTATGTGAAAAAAGCTGGTACTCCTGGTAGCATCCCTGCAAGCCCCTAATGACTCGTATTTTGCTTTTTGCCCTCAAAAAAGCTTGTATTTTGCTTTTGGATTTAAGGTTTGCCCATTTAAAGCTAGAGCATTTGCAAGTTAAGGGACATAAAACCTCTTGTCGCAACACGGTCAAGGGCTCTTTGATTTTCAGGCCTGTAATGGAAGCGGAGGTGGTCAGTAGAATAAATAGGGCGGAAATTTATGAGACAGGAATGGGTGTAGACGGTAGCGCAGAAACAAATGACAGTGTTTTCAGCCAACAGAGAACCTTCTTTATACTCATGATGCTCCAGACCTATGACGATGCCTGTGGAACGAGCAACTGGAGTAAAGCATGCTACGGGTGCCATGGACCGTTAAAGTTCGTTATACACTGTGAAGTACCATGAAGAATGTAATACCCAGTACGTCATCACTGCAAGTGCTACTGCAATGGTGTTGAATTAACAGTTGAGTCAGATTTTTCTACTGTTTTCTGTGTATGAAAACATGTTTTTTTCTTTTCTTATTTTTCAGGTGGCTATAACATCACGATACGGTCAGTTGGTTTGTGGGGGTGTTTTGGTGACTCCACGTTACGTTTTGACAGCAGGCCATTGCCTAACTGGGTTAGTAAACTTTATGTTTTGGGCTGAACGGTTGTGTAAGTACCGAATGTAAAGTCAAAAGACAAAGTACATTACATGGAATGCATGTAACTACTTTGTGACACTGAGGAGTGCTTTGTTGTATATCTGAAAAGTAAAATTAGTATTCACTTATGGCCATCATGGTGAAGCAAGCAAAGCAAATCTCCGGGCTGTGTCATCATCTACTGCCCAAAAAAGCTTTTCCCACAGATATGCACTTAGCTTTCCCTGCTTTAACATGCAGAGTAATAAAGGCTCCATTTACCTTTAAATGGATATACCTCCCAATGCCATTTTTCTCAATCCTCCACATCAAGTACGTCCCCAAAGGTCTATTTACTTACCGTTAGTCTTTCCCTGGCTAAAAATCCGTTTTAAAATGTGGTAGCTAGGAGATTTTCCGTTGAATATTGTTAACTATATTTAAGAACGACCCGTCACTAAATGATGCATTGCGCGCGTACAATAATCATGACGTTTCATCTCTGTGTGTACATCTACTAATTTTCTAATAATTACCATAAGATCTAAAATCTAATAGACTAATGCGGTAAAAATTAAAATTAATTATTCCAATAGATCGCCAAAGCAAAATTATAAGGCACTAGCCTAGAAAATTATAAAGTGAGATTTTAAAATACGGGAATCATTCCGGTTTGTAACGACACAATCGTTGACTTGATTCTGTCTCATGTACTATTCACAAAGCCAACCGAGACAGCAGCTATGCGAGGAACGCAGCTACCACCCCAGCCGACCTTGGCAATGTAATTGCTCGGATGACGATCTGCGCGTAGCTGTATTTTGGCCCGCGGATGTCCCTTTAATCGAATGGATTTTAAAACAAAAGGTGACAGATAAAAGCAGTGATATACTACTAATCAGTTGAACAAAACTGCTATCATAAGTGACAGCACTCCAACAAGTTTACCTGGGGCATGGTGAGTGGGGAAACTTCCAATGAAAAATAAGTTTCGTTTACTTGGTTGTAGGGAAAAGTAGAACAATACAAGTTAAAAATTATTGTAAAATTAATTCTTAATACTTATTTCTTTCAACGGGATAAAAATCCTAACTGCAGAAGAAAAAAAGCGCATATAAAATTATAATAAACACCAAGTTTTCAGGCAAAAGTGAACAAAACAAGTGTAAAAGTAAACAAAATGTTAGTAAAGAGAAAAGGTTACATAAAACAATGATGATAATAATTAACAAAAAAAAAAACACAAGCAAATAATATGCAGCTAAGAATGAGAATGAAATCTGTTCCGTATTTCATAGGGAATCAGCCTACAGTATTTCAAATTCAGTGATCAATATGTTGTGTGTTTACGTTTAACAATATGCTGGACGATAGATTGCCTACGTGACACCCAGTTGCAAGCAACGTTGACAGAGCCCCTTCACCCACCCCTACCCCTTTCTGCAGGTAGAGCAATGCAATTTGTGGACTTTGTGGGATTAATTAAACAAATTAAATAAATTAAATTAAATTCGGCTCTGAGATGAGCGTAAACGTTGAGTTTTAAAGTGTATATGTGTGCGCTTTTAGGCTCTTACGTTGAAACATACTTTGTGGGATGGCTTCTTCGCATATGGTTTTGAGCCGTGGTGAGTCTCCTGCAGTGGCGTAACTAGGGTTTTGTACTGAGGGGGCAACACGAGGTATTTAGCCGAATGGTGTAGAGGGAGAACCGAATAAAAAGAGCTCGGGAAGCTGATGCATTTTTTGCTATTTTCCGGCATTTTCTGTCCTTGTAAAGTGCCGTTGGAATCATTTTTATAAAACCATTTTTGCTGACTGCATTATACGCATAAAAAAGATTTTGTAATGTAAATCTTTCAGTTTTTCATACACTTTTTTAAACACTGACACTTTGTTAGACATGTTGAGAATTTTAAGCAAAATATGGAGTTAGTAATTCTTACTGTTTATCTTTACTGCTTTTCGTATTTCTCCAATTGTTACCTGGTTACTTTAGTGATTTAAAAGAGAAACAGTAGTAGTATAAATTAGCTAAGATGAAAGTTGCGTCTTTGACATCAAAATGCAGCCATCTGACGGTAAATAATTTTTCAGCTATAGAAAAAATGACTTGGCCAATTTGCCGAATAAGCTTTCAAAATCTCACAGAGGGGCGAATTGCCCCTTTGCCCCCACCCCCTCTAGTTACGCCACTGGTCTCTTATCCAAATACACACATTAAAAAAAACTGAACTAATACTTAAAACAGTAAACAGATTACGAAGGATTTCATAAATTTCTGTAGAACCTGAAGCATAGCAGAAAGCAAAACGGCAATGTTTTCGTCCATTCTGTATTGTTGCTAGCTAACGAAATTCGATTTAGGACAAAATTTGTGCTTTTAACTGTACATCGCTGAGGTAGTATTTAAACTTCCCTAAAGGTTTGCACTATGGTTTAAGCATCGAAAAAAAATAACGGTCTTGAGTCATAACTACAAGGTGCACTACATAAAAATGGAGGGAAAAATAACGGTAGAGTAGATTTCTTAGGCTTAAAATAACGTTGTTTTCTCCAACAACAAAAATCGCGCGTTTTAGGTCTAAGAAATCACTCTTCACAGCATCGGCTTCAGTATGACGCCCTTCTGTTTCTCTCTGCAGTGCCCCTTGCAGCTAACCCATTAAGGCTCCAGCATAGAGTTATATACAATAATACGACGTCGTGTCACTGTTCTATTGTTTTCTTAACATTAAATCATGGTTTTTATTGACATTAGACAAACGTGATGTGTGCTATATTACTGTCTTTCTTTTCCTTAGGCTGACTCCCTTGAACATTAGTGTAGCCATCGAGAATTACCAGCCGTACCGATGGGCCAACAATCAGCTCTTGCCCGTTCAAGAGATGAAGGTCCATCCCAAGTTACGCAACTTCGACTATGACGTTGCATTACTCAAGATTCCTGATTTGAGAGCAGGAGAAAGACCACGTCGCTGTGTCTGTCTTCCACCCAGCGAACTGGGAGTAACAGGAAGAATGGCCCATGTCTATGGATGGGGAAAGGATAGCAAATTTGGTAAGACAGACGAGTAGTTTTTTTATCTTAAGAATTTTTCTTTTTTATTTATTTCAATTCTTGCTCAAGCCAGATGCTGGCCCACAGCACACCTGAAAAAAGGGAGTTTCAGATGAACTGGGTAACAAACTGCAAATTTACATAGAATGTTTACTTTTAAAGGAGGCAGGGTTAAAGACCCGTCTAAATCACCCTTAATGCAAAATATGATCCAATACAAAATATTTACCAACACGTGAGCGAGAATGTTTGTAATTTCTTTTTTGCAGACTCATGGTAGTCTTTGTGACGATTGTTCAAATGCCATTAAATTGCTGTCTTAAGTTGAGATTGATGAGCACAGATACAAATTAACTTCCATCGTCTTCGATAAAATGTTGGGGTTCCAGGAGGTGAAAATTGCTGACCTTTGTGTGAATTGTGGGAAGCAAACTGTTAGATCATTCCTTCGTTTTGGCTTGGTTCATTACGTTAAAACAGTAGAAATTGTTCCAAAAGACCGATCGTTGGTTTCTTCTGACTCCCGGTGTATTCCGAGGCTGTTTGAGTTCATTCCCTTCAGCCAACTGCGCCATGTCACACCTGCAGTATGCCATAGCTGTAACAGGGAGGCTTTTGGTCTTCACGAGCGATTGATCTAACTTTGGCACTTCACCTTTCAAACTAGAGCGTTCGAAACGGACAAAATAGTAGCATACAAGTGTTCAGCACCATACTTTTCCCGGTAAGTTCCTCACAGAGCAAGAAAAATATATATAAAAAGTAAACATTTTTGTTCTTAAGGATCGGACACTCAAATCTGACGTAATTAATTATGGAGAAGGATTTAAAAAATGAAATGCACGTAGACCATGCAACTCTTTTTCATTGTTAAAAATATTCAAGCATATAAAATACATTTTAATATGCAAATTAAGTCCTGGATTCATCCCTATTTTTAATAAAGAGTATAGCATTAGTGTAAACTGATTAACGTTTCTTTTGTCTAATACTTTGGGAAATGTTTTGGACCAATTTTAGGTCGTGATGACCGTCTTCGCCGAGTTGAGGTTCCCATCCACAATGATACGCTTTGTCGTGGCGTTTTTGAAAAGCTCATCACAGTAACACCACGTATGTTCTGTGCAGGAGAAGACTACAAAGACGCCTGTGAGGTAAGACTTACAATTTGAGAACAACGTTGCAAAATTACAACTGAGAATGAAACAATTAAATATTACCTAACTAAAAACATGTGGCAATGTCTATTGCTGCCAGACTTGGCTTCTGAAATTTGCAACACATATTTTGATCAGCCATTCACTTAGTGGTGCCCAGGTATTGCAGCTTTTCGAAAAACTTTGGGTTAAATAGTAACTTCGTCCTTCATACCACCAGAGGGATAATATGTCAATGGCTCATATGCGGCATTTCATCACGCCCACCAATGAACATCACAATATCAGCCGTGAAACTTGAAATAAGAAATCGCGGCATCAATTGCCTCGTTCATCCACGACCACACTTTCAGGAATTTACAAAATACTTTTGTGTGGGTACTGTTTGGAATGTTAAGCTATTTCCGATTCAAAATTGTAATATTTAGCACTTATTCTGTATTGATTCAAACAATGTTCAGTTCATTACAAGCAATTTACATAATGTTCAGCTAGAGTGGCTCACTTCTCGGAACACAAGATCATGTGTTAGCTTACTGCCACCAACAGTTGTGCCACTCATAACTAGAATCCGTTGTAACTTAACCTATCTATTCTAATCTCTTACGGTATTTGTAAGGTCTTTGTAAGGTCTCAGGTCAGCAAACTAA
Source organism: Lithobius niger (assembly GCA_023313725.1). NCBI lineage: Eukaryota > Metazoa > Arthropoda > Chilopoda > Lithobiomorpha > Lithobiidae > Lithobius > Lithobius niger. The sequence goes on from JAHWFP010066209.1 coordinate 98,168, forward strand.
TTTTCATCCCATGTCGGATGCATAATATCACAAACTTGGAGAATGGCCAGGAGACCTTGCCGTTTGGTCGACTGGCAACTACATCTTCTGGTGGCAATCATTGAAAGTAAAGTAATTTCATCCCAACTATGTTGGCAGGGACATAAGCAGGACTAACTTCCTAAACGACCCTGGCAGCACCTACCTTGCAAATCCATGACGCCAAGATTTGCCAAACCCAGACTGTTGAAGACAGTCTGTCTCGCAATGTAGTGTTGTTAATGCCAGGCAAGACGCCAGCAATGATTTTCAACCTCCAGTGGAAAGGCTCTTTCCTCAGTCATATTCAAGTATCCACCACCGGCAACCACCTCTGCTGGCTGATTGTCTCATGGCTGCCCAAACCCATTATTCGCACCTGTTTGCATCGTAAGTGTAACATCACTCCCACTTTTGGAACGCTGTTGAGTTTTCTGAGTTTCGTTTTGTAGTTTTGTAAGCTACTGAATGGCTGAAGCAACATCATGGTACAAGGGGGACGTCCACTGTGAAGCCAAACTATCTCCAACCATCGCCAGTTTCCGGAGCTTGAATTGGCACAAAATTGGAAGATACTGAAATATGGATTGGAAATATGAAATATGGATTGGTCCACATGGATTGGACTAGTGCTCTCCTGACTGGTCAGAGACCTTCAAGATGACACAGCTACAATAGTATAAATAGACCAAAAGTGGGTGTGAAAAATGCATTAATTCGGCGGAGGTTCAAACTTGCAGCATAACTTCATTTTGGCACCAGATTAAAGAATCAAAGGAGTCCCTAGTGATTTTGGGGGTGGAACAGTGTTTTTCAGAGGATTGTATCATTTTTAAGGGTTTAAATGATAAATCAAGAAAAATTTTGGTAAAAATCAAAATTGCTCAAAATGTTTGTGTGAGGTATTGTTATATCTCTACCTCGAACACCATGTATGTTCTTATACTACCAAGTCGATGAAATGAAGCGCAAGTGGTATAAGACCTACTTTTACCCTGAAAAATTGAATATTTCACCTAAAATAGTGAAAGTGGTACCTTACCTATAAAACTCACTGATATATAGACTGGAAGAAAAAAATCAGTGGCAACTGGTGAAACATTTGGGCACTGGGGCAATTTTACCCTAACTTCAGCATGTCGAATCCAAATCTGTCTGGTGTCAAGTCGAATTTCTCCTCCTAAGCCCGAAATTCAAGATGGCGCCTAAAAATCGGTGACCAAAAATCAGTATTTTGCTTCAAAATTAACCCTTCTGGCCGAAATTCGTTAATTATGTTCTATTAGGCTGTATTATGTCTGCTTCAAATGCAGCAGCGCATAATATGTGAATTATAATTCCCGACTTTAAACAGCTTCAATGTTAGTTCTATTCCATTGACATAATTGGGCGTAAAAAGAAAGGTGAAGATAAATGTTTTTTTCACCATGCATAATAAAAATGGTTTATTATCATTAGGAGCTATTGCTAAGGCAGTTTTTCTACGTTGTAGGGCTGTTATTTTTGCTTCGTTTTACAACAAGTTCCATCTTAAAACTGCTGCAATACCCGTTCTAATTCCCGGGCTTTGCTGGAGAAATTCGACTTGGCACCGGGGGATTTAGCATGCTCAAGGCCCAAGCCGTTGAAAGTTTTTTGTTGGGTTTTTTCTTCCAGATAAATGAATATGATTACGCTTAGATGAAAGATGAAGATGTATATTTTTCAACCAAGAGTAATTAAAAAATATATTTTAATTAGGAGCTAAGCTATGGCAGTTCATCTACGTTGTAACGCTGTGAATTTTTCATCATTTTATGACAAGTTCCCATCTTTAAACTGCTACAGTAACCGTTCTAAATTAGATAAATGGATGTGATTTGGCTTAGATGAAAGGTGAAGATGTATATTTTCTAACAAGGGTGATTGAAACGATTTATTTTAATTAGACCACCTACTGCAGTAGTTTAAAGATGGAACTTGTTATAAAACGATGCAAGAATTACAGCGCTACAACGTAAATAACCTGCCGTAGCTTCGCTCCTAATTAAAATAAATCGTTTTAATTACCTTTGTTGGAAAAATATACTTCTTCATCTTTTATCTACGCCTAATCACATTCATTTATCTTAAATTAGAACAGCTAGTACAGTGGTGTAAAGATGGAACTTATCATGAAACGACGCTGAAAAACTGTTGTAGCTTAGCTTCTATTAATATAAATAATATGTACTCTTGTTAGAAAATACACATCTTTATCTTTCATCTAAGCCTAGTTACATCTACCTATCTTAATTAGTATGGCTACTGCAGCAGTTTAAAGATAGAACTTGAGGTAAATAAACACAAAAATTACAGTGCTGCAATCCAGATAAACTACTGCAGGTTAGCTCCTAAATAATATAAATCATTATAATTGCCCTTGTTGGAAAAGATAAATCTTCATATTTCATACAAGCCTAGTCACATCCATTTATCTTAATTAGAACAGATATTGCAGCAGTTTAAAGATGGAACTTGTCGTAAAATAACACTAAAAGCACAGCGCTACATACAATATAGAAAACTTCCATAGCTTAGCTTCTAATTAATATAGGACAAATCGTTAAAAATTACCCTTGTTGAAAAACATACATATTCACCATTCATTTACGCCCAATTATGTCAGTGGATCTTAATTAGAACTAACATTGTAGCTGTCTAAAGTTAGGAATTATAATTTTCATATATGATGTTGTATTACAGCGTACATAAACGGTCTAATAGAAATTAATTAACGAATTTGAGTCAGAAGGGTTGATTTTACGAAAAATATGCATAGAACATTTTTTGAAGAAATTTTTATTCTAAACATAATTGGTTTATTTTCAATCAGATGAACGGTTTAAAGCCTAGAAGAAAAAACTGTTTATGGTGTCCATTTACGGACGCCATCTTGAATTCCAGGCTTTGCTGGAGAAATTCGACTTGGCACCGGCCGATTTAGCATGCTCAAGGCCCAAGCCGTTGAAAGTTATTTGTTGGGTTTTTTTTTTCCAGTCTACAGACTGAATTTTGTATTTAGTATAGGTAAGGTACCACTGTTCATATTTTAACGTGAAAAGTTTTAAGTGCAAAAGTAGGTCGTATGCCGCTAGTGCTTCACTTCATCGACTCAGTAGAATAGGATGTTACACGGTGTTCGAGTGCTGAGATGTAACAATACCTCGCACAAATATATATTTTTTTAATATCCTATTCTATTTTCCTAAATTTTTATGGATTTTGACTCTTAAAAATTATACAGTCCTCTGAAAAACACTGTTCCACCCCCAGTATTACTAGGCACTCTTTTGATTGTTTAATCTGGTGTAAATGAAGTTATTCTGCAAGTTTGAATCCTGGCCGAATTGACACATTTTTCAAATTCTATTGTACAATACTGTGAAAACAACTGAAATCAGAAACAGATATCTTAGAGATACAAGTCGACGGATCTTCAAACACATGGTCTGTTCACCTTAGAGAAAGGTCGTAGCAAAAGCCTAAAAGGGTGACAAAATCAGTAAATTGCTTTTATTCAAAGTAGTGATGTGAGTGTAAAAAAGGCTGTCACCAAGTTAACAGTCCCAAGCATGTACACTCTGGTTTAACTGACAACCTGTTTGTTTGTTTTTCATAGACTTAGTTTTTTTTCATTTTATCAGTTTAGTTTGAATAAAAAAGGTTGTACAAAATAGGTTGAGAAACGCTTGAACCGTTCTTGTAGCATTGGGGACACATGAAAGTCTATAATACTACACAGACATTTTAGATTGCTACGCTGGTATGTGCAAATTTATTGCGGTCGTACATGGTGCAGCTATTAATAAGTTGTCATCAGATACAGCAATTCACCCCGATCCATATTCAGTTAGAATGGTATATTTTTTAGTGTGCCATTACAGTAAAGGGAAGTTTACTCATTTCGGGCAAAACTTACCAGTATAGTAAAATTAAGCAGTAAAATTGATCTAATAGTGTTTTTAATTGCAGGGTGATTCTGGAGGCCCTCTGCTTCTCGACCAGGTGGATGGTAGGCAAACTGTAGTGGGACTTGTTTCTTTTGGCCGGGGTTGTGGCGTGCCAGGATTCCCAGGAGTTTACACTAAAGTGACAGAAGTTGTAGACTGGATAAAGGAAAACGCAGGCATCACTTGCAGCTGATAGTTATTCAGAAAACAAAACAACAAACTATTACAGCAGAATGGATCAGTGACGTAACTGTGTGAACCATGACAGATATGTGCAAGTCAAGTGCGATTGCTGTTCATCACCTCCATGAAGTGAGAAAGGCTGCCTAGATGCTCCCAAGAAAAAAACATTTTTGGGATTACCCTGCAAATGAGCAATAAAACGTGAATTAAAATGGAAGGCATCTAACACTGAAAAAAAATGTTGGATGGCATTTTATTTGGTCCACCTCCCCCGAAAATGTTGTGTGGCATAATTGCTTTAATACTTACATCTTTACTTAACACGTGCATGAGGCATGGTGCCACAAACCTTTTTTGGTTAACTTTTTTAACACATTGTGGATATTTCTATACACTGGGACTTCACGTAGACTAAGGACAAAGTCTACCAATGGAGCATGCTGAGATATTTCGGTTTATCAGTGTTGCAACGGACAAAAACAATTTATTTGATCTATCAGAATTCAAAGTTTTAATTTGTGAAACGATAATAACATCAGACAAAAAAATGGTGTTTCTTACAGTAAGATGTTACCAGCCCATATAAACGTCAGCAGCTGTTATCCTGAGTTATTTGTGTGATTGTCCAATAATTCTGCACATCTCGTAAACACAAAGTAGAATATTAAAAGCACCATTAAGCTTTGGTAGCTCAGCGGCGTTAGAAAAACAACTTGCAGGCAGAAAAACTGCTTGCTTCCTGTTCAAAACAGGCTAGCAAATAAGGCAGAAAAAAGTATGCCTACACCTCAGGAAAGAGATCTGGGCTTTTTTCCCACCTCATTTGCTAGCATATTCCCGCCAGGAAGCAAAACGTTTTTAAATTTTTTTAAATCCTGATATTCTTATTTTTATTTCATTGGAGTTGAGTGAGAAAGCGACAGTAGCTTCTTATGTAGCGACTTCATCGGGCTTTCTTTGTAATAACATCACGCCAAAACTACAGAATCAAATTTTATGAAGTTTTGTTTGCTGACAAAGTACAACTCCGAGAGTATTTTTTTTTTTTTTCAAATCGAAGAGTCAGTACATTTTGGTCGGAAATTAAGGAAAGTCTGTCGAAAATTGTTAGAAACCAAATTGTTAAAAAGCTATTATTGGAAACAGTTTTTGGCGTTGATTTCACATTGAAGCTGACATGCGTTGTACAAACAAACACAGAATGAGGATCAACAAACACAGTTTGAGGATCAACAATTCAGGGTCACGGAAAACATGCAACCACATTATCAATCAACGAAAAAAAAATAGTCGAGGATTCAGTCCAAAAATGAAAAGGGAGGAAAAGGAAAAGGAAGGACGGGAGGAGAGGCAATTTAAAAAATAAGTAAGGAAGGAGGGACGGAGTGGGGGAGGGAGGGAGAGGAAGAAGGATCAACAATATAGGCGCAACTGCACCTCCCCCACCTCCAGGAAAATACCATTCCCCTCCCCAGACATTATCTCACGCTCCTCTCCTGTATGTCAACACGATCATTTGATAGTTTTATGTGTACTTTAGAACGGGGTGCAGATAACCCTGAAACGTAGTGCTCTATTTTATGTACACTATTTTCGACTAATTATCGACTAAATATAGAAAAACATCTAGCCTTGAAATATAAAATGATTTCAACCTTACACTGTCCATAGGACCCAAAGTGATATTGTATGTTCAGAGTTTCCGTTCTGTACATTAAGAGCTGTTACCGGTAACCCGACCGTATGCCCCTAACTTTTTTCCGATGTTGGCAAACCAAACAGTTATAAAAAAAAAAAAGTAGCCTGTACATCTTGCTCAGTTTGATTTCATGCTGAAGCTGCAAAGTTGTAGCTATTACATTTTATGCTAAACAGCAACTCAGTTGTGCCATAGATTAGAATATTAACTTGATATTGCATCTTATCTCATAGTTGCGGCTATTAATACCTAACCTATTGCTTTGCCTCCATGCTGCTTGGCACGCGAAGCAGTAGCAAAGGAATTAATAGCCACAATTACTGCCAAAGCCCCATGTAGGCTTGGAAGATGGGAGATCTAGTTAAGTTTCTAATCAATGGTTGTACTTCACACATTCGATCGTTCTGCCAATGACGATCACAGGGTTTAGGGAAACTAAATTCCACCTGAAGGGATCCACTTGTTATGGTTATCCAGGGCCACTATTCCCCTAATAAATACTAGCTGGATTGCTCTGGACCATTCTGGTTTTATGCAATCCAACAATAAACATTACAAACAAATTCGAACGGACAGTCACGATGCGGCTCACTTGCTGGGTCTACCTGCCACCTCATTGGCCACAAAATTACACATCCCACCACCTTACGTATCCAAGACGTTGTGTAGTCCAGGGCATTCCAGGGTTTACGTATCCAGGACGCGGGAGGTGGTCTGTGACGTCACTTCCCTCAGCATGGAGCATGGCCGCCTCCACTGTTTGCACGGAAGGTTTTTTTTTTTTTATTCTTCTTTGAACAAAATAAAAATTACTTATCTGAAAACGTAAATTCAATATCTCTATAACCTTAGACTACATACGAAGGTGATGTACATCATTAACCCGCTACTTAATGCACCTGTACTACCTGTCTTAAACTAATAACCCACTACTAGGACAGGATTCGAACTCACAACCTTTAGATTAGTAAGCTTTCGCCCTAACCCTCAGGATATACTGACTTGATGAAATACACCAGTTTTAAAACGTATAAAATAGTGTGGTGACATAATAATAATATTTCGTTTGTTACTGATTGTTACAGAGCATCGACACAATACCATTTATCTTGCCAAACGCTCGCCCTTTTTCGTTGCTAAGAATGAATGTTCTTGGCCTTATTCATTGCTACCTTACAAAAAGAAATTATTATAGGGCATTGATGACAATACCCTTCACATCACTTCCTCTTCTAGTTCTATTTTACCGCTTTTATTATATCCATCCTCCCAAAAAAAAAACGAACTCTTTTGATGTTTACAGATCTGAAGTCAAAGGAACACAAATAACTTTCCTGTAAGGTTTCAGATACTGCAGTGTTGCTGCATTGTTTAGTCCAGGTGAAACCTTACTGCTGTATTGAAATGTTTTTACCAGTTTTACTTTCATAATGTCAGTTAATGATTGGGGCATTCTACTTGTTTAAACGGTTAAAAACTAATCATCTTAGTGCGCTTAGTCCAGTCCTGTAGGTAATTCAGGTTTCGTACGAATCCTTGAAAACCTAAAAATTTACTGGATAATAATGAAATTCCAGGTCTGAGAAAGTGCTTGAAAATCGTGAAAAATGGTGTGTGTATCATCAGCAGGGTGATTAACTGAAAAGAGACTACTTGACTAAAGCCCCGAAAGCCCCGAAAAAATTGGCCCCGAAAGTAGCCGAGTGTGTAGCCGTTAGATTATTTTTTCTTTGTTATTAAAGTTTTTGAAAGTTGGGCTGTGATTTTAATTAGAAAACGTTTTGACTGAGGTACCTCTACTGTAAGGTTTAACATCAACCTCCCATGAGAAAATTTGACGCTTAATATTTCTGCTGTCTGCGAATATTTTTCGATACAATCTGGGATGTAAGTTTTGTTGAACCTGGTCAACCAGCACATTAATATTCATTAAAATTCGCCGAAGCAAACCGAAGAGCTGGTTCTGAGCTGAAACCATGAAATTCGCTTTGGCTTGTTGTTCTTGTTGGCACGACACGTTTTTATTACGCTCTCTACAATCAAATTATCTATTTGTCCTATAAAGCTGGTTCTTACCTTATTTCACAGGTATTGCTCTGTAGATGTGCCCTTTCCATAAGGCCTTTTCTAGTTGGCCAAGTGGTTCAGGGAGCTTAAACGACTCGATTGATTGTTTTACATTGTTTTAAACATTGTTATTATTCAACAATCCCAATCAGCAAACTCCAGCTGCAAGACGTAGACTGGCGATTAAAGGGTTTGTTTCCATATTGGTCTGTGTAAAGATACAAAACATTCAAACATTAAACTGCGTGGTACGCCAAAGTAGCAGAAATTAGAAAACAAAAACGAACTGTTTAATGCGTAAGACTGATCTGAAGTCAAAACAGCAAGGAACACAATCTTTTCTAAGGTTTCAGGTACTGCAGTGTTGTTTTACTGTTTAGTCCACGTGAAACCTTACTGGTGTATCTAACCATCATCCACGTAAATACGATTAAAGCCAGAGCCAAAATTTCAAAACTCTTCATGCCCAAACAAAGGAAGAATTAATATTTCAGTGTTCTTCAGTCACCTCGTCTACTTTCTGTTCATCACCCTACGGGTGATACATGTGTGAAACATGCATCATTTTTCAAGATTTTCAAGTACTTTTCCAAGCATAGAATTTCATTTATTACTTTACAGGTTATCAAATACTAGCAAAAACCAGAATTATTTGTAGAGCTGTGCTAAGCACACAAAGACAATCAGTTTTTAAACATTTTCCGGCAATGTCGTTTAGCCAAGTAGAATGCACCAATCATTAGCTAATCTATCATGTGCAAAAGCAAAAAAATATTAAAAACACTTGACTTCAGCATTAAGGTTTCACGTGGACTAATCAGTACAGCAAGACTGTAATGTCTGAAAGTTTAGTCCTGTAAGATTTATTCTTTTGCTGTTTTGACTTCGGATAAGTTAAACCTTACCTTAAACATGAAACGAGTTCGTTTTAGTGTTCTAATTCGTGATAGTTTGGCATACCAAGTTGGTCTTGTGTAGTCCTTGCAAACGCACTTAATTTGGCTCGCTTCGCTTGCTCATTCAGTGCAAGTCCTTCTGTTGGAAGTTGGTTTGTAAACAGCTCTCCTTCAGTACCTTTGGGGGCGTTCAAATATTACCTCATCACGAAAGGGGGGTTCGCCTGCTGGCGACGATGGCTGACAAGGGGGGAGGGGGTGGCTAGTTCATGACGTAAGCACGGCTAAAGGTTGATTTCCACCAAAACCGGAATCTAATCAGAAAAGGAAGGAAAACTGCACAAATGCGCATGCCCAGACGCTTTCCGATAACTTTTCCGTTCTGAAATGCGCCCGACTGCTGATTAGCTTTTCCGATACGTGCCGATTTGAAGTGCATTAGTGGTCGACCGAAACCGATTTTTTTTCACTTTCGGCCGAACTCGAAACCCCTACCGAAACTGGTGATTTGGTTTCGGCCGAAGCCGAAATCACTACCGAAACTGGCAATTCGGTTTCGGCCGAAACCGTAACCACAACCGAAACCAGTAATTCGGTTTCGGCTGAAACCGAAACCACTACCGAAACCGGAATCAAAACGTAACCTGAATAATATTAGTATTAATAATTAGACAAAAAGCAAGGATAAAATCGTTGAATTGTGAGTGTATGATGGTTTTTCATAGACAGTCTAGAATGGGAGGAGAGCCCAGTTTATCCATTTTCTGGCCCCGCTGAGAAAATCCATGCACGCCCCTCCGTACCACAAAAAACATGTTTCACAATTTAACAAAAACTGTCAATATTGCAAAAAGTCTTCAGGAACTTTCGTTTGTATTTTTCTTTTCTTTTTCATCATCAGCCTTTTTTTTTTTTAATTTTAAAACCGTTAAATAGTGTTAAAACCATAACCAGAAAGGGATTCATTCGATAAGTAAAAGCTTTGCTTGAAAACATAAATTAAGAGAAACGAAAGCATAAATTCCTTCCATTGCAACGATTCCATTACAATTATGATAAAATTCGGATAGAAAGAAACATTGTATTTATTATTTCTTGGCATGGCATGGCACGGCAGATGAAACCTGGATCTGTGATGGGGCCCCGTGGAGGCAGCAGTGTTTTCGGCTTCACCGAAACTGCAGCATATGATTCAGCCGAAACCGAAACCATACCGAAACCAGTTCGTGGGTTTCGGCCAAAACCGAAACTGAACTATAACTTCATGGCCGAAACAAGAACCGAAACCGAAATTCGGTCGACCCCTAAAGTGCATATCGGTCAGCCAATTGCCTAATGCCTACAAGGCATGTGACACCAAGGCCACACAACCCATGACACAACCCGCTCGTTTCAAAAGAAGTATGGCGGCCACTGACACTTTGAAACTTGATCGATGAAGTGCGCTAATAGCTTGGTAATTCCTATTTTAAAAAGAGTAATCTGCCGCGATGATCATAAAAACACACATTCGTGGCCGTTATACTACGCGGTAGGACTATCAGGGAACCTTTAAAATGGCGTTTAAAACATGGAAAATTTGGGTATCTGTCTACGACACAAGGACTACGAACGACAGCATAACATGAAGGAAGAGTGATCTTACGTAACCTATCATTTTTATTTCACATTAGAAAACAAGCAAGATCGCTTTTAACTTACTTCCTCTATGTTTGTGTACAAAGCTTATCTATTATTAGCTAGAATATTCCAACCACTGTATCCTACACAAGCAGGGTGAGGAAAGGGAGGGCTATTGGTCATTCATTCGGCGAGTGGTCAAGCTGTAATTACCTTGAGCTAGTCAGCTAGTGCCCATTGGCTGCTCGTCAAGTCTTTCGACCTCGGTGGGGATGATTGTACTTTTTGTTCCGATTTTCTGTTTTCCTATTCCTTTTCTGTTTCGATTTTGGTGGGAATCAGCCGTAACCCAGTAAAAGGGTTGAAATACAGAAAAAGGTCCTCAGTAAAATAGTGGATGCACACGGAAAAACGCCCCCTTCGAGGGGGGGGGGGGGTGAGAAATTTATGATGATTGATGACAAGGGGGAGGGGGGATTGAAAATAGTCAATTTTTTGAAGTCATAATACTTGAATGATCCCTTTGTTGTTTTTAACCTACGGAACCCAAAGCGGGTTACCCGCCCCACTACAGAGATTAGACGATGACAGTTGTCTTTGGCCTTTATTCGATCATGCTTTCTCTTCACGGAAGGGAATGTGACGTCAAACCATCATAAACTAATTCGTAATAAAGATAATAATCCTCTTCACATTTCCTTTACATTCTGGTGAATTGTTGAATCACCAGCATTGTTAGCATTTGATTAATCTTAAGTCTACGCCTTGCTGCTGGCGTTTGCTGATTGGCATTGTTGCATAATAAGTATAGATTATACCATAGGATGGGATGGTGTGTCACTCCTGCATGTCCAGGCTGTGGAGAGCCGCAGACCCCCCCCCCCCCCAACATTTTCTGCTTGAGTGTACAGCTTTCCAACGGCTTCAGATGGGGTTACGCAGTTGTGTCCAGGGCAAGAGGTGAGCGGTCTACTCTCTCCAGTGTCCACCAGTAAACGTGAGGCTTCGGGCAGCAGCAGTCTTTGTTGAAGGTGTTCGGGTGTAGGCCGGGGACCTAGCATTTCACTTGTACTCCCTACTTCGCTCTGTTCCCGAGTTGCGTAGTTAGTACAGTATTCTATATGTGATGCAGGTCTTTGGACCCTGTGCGACTGCGCACATGTATGTTGTAATATTTTTTATGTCCGAGCGCGTGGCTGAGGGCCGAGTCTCGTTGAATAAAACCAACCAACCAACTAGATTATACCCATAGTTTGCAACAATGCTGAGGAGAATACGGGATTTACACCGCCAAGGATGCCACTCCGAGGTTTCTGTTGGCATCTGAGGTGGTGCAAATCCGTATTTTCTGACACATTGTTGCAAACCATGGATATAACTTATTTGTACCCATGGTCACTTTTTGTGTCTAATAAATTTGGAACCAAATTTTGTTTTACTTTATTTTTTTTTTCATATATTTTCAGCTAGTTTCTGTGGGATGATTTCCATTTCAACAACACACATAGCAACAATAGATATTTCCAACAATTGTTAATGCTGTAGTTATTATATCAATTAGCAATGAGTAACAATCAGCTACGAGTACGTGCGAGTGTTTCGAACGTTCGTTGCTGTCCCAACTTTCCTTTCGGTTTGTGTCGCTAAAAATGGCAGTAGCTTTAAGTGTCGATGCACATTTTTCTGACGACGACGATTTTGTAGAAACTTGGTCAGCCAGAATAATCCACTCGAGTCAAGCAGCATCAAGCAGTCATTGGAGTCAGACAAGCAGTCGTTAACGAGGGTGAGTTAAATCTGAAGCCTATTAGCCGGAATTTTTGTTAAATTTAATTTCATTAGGTTATACAGTTTCTTGGTTTGAGTTTAAGAGTATTTTTTCTAATATCAAGTCAATATTTTCTGTAATTAATGAGGATCAACTACTGGTAATTCTTTCTCTGTTGTTGTTTACTGTTATTTCTTGTTTGTTTTATTTTTGCAAAAAACACGGTCAGAATGAGTCGATGGCCCATGAGAGTCTATACTGCATGGGCTAAAGAAAGAAATGAAAAAGTAAAGAATGTCGTTCTGCAATTGTATGAGCATCTGTAAGTGATTTGAATCGCTGATGTGCTTGTTTCTGGTCGAGGCGCATTGTTAGACAGTTTGGCCAATCCGTCGTCAATATTGTATGGGCTTCTTTGTAGTGTCATGCCTTATTTGCATGTTATTTGCGCGTTAGTGTTTACATTACAACTTTTCTTACTTTGGCACAATGGCTTTTAGATTTTTAATGTGATATCACACTTTTTTTGCGACGGAAATATTTAACTTGGAAATTAATAAAAAATTAAGTTAGTAAGCCTTCCCTTTTCTGAGTGCTCAGTCCATGAGAACCCTTACTGCTCTGCTGCATTCAGCCATTTCAAAATATTTTTTAACCACAAAAAAAAATTAAGAAGAAGAAGAATGAAGTTATCTGAGTTGTGCGACACTAGAGCACGAGTGAGATTGCCAACAAGAATCTTCAGTCCACCAAAGGAAGAATCGTTGAACTGAAATGTCAAGCGGGGCTACTAAATACATTGAAGACAGAAGACCGAGCGTTAGAAAAGAATGAGGCCGAAAAAAGAAACGATACAGGATCATGAGAAAAAGAGAGGACCACTGACAGAGTACCAATTCAGAGAATTATGTAGTTACAAAGTCGGCGATTAAAAAATCGTAGCAGACGATGTAGGTATAAAGAGGCCGAAACTTTGTAGAAGTGCCTGAGGAAGATGGCAGTTTGCCATTGAAAATTTGCAAGACATTAAAGGTGTCTTCGTGGTGAATGATTAGCAGTATATTTCTACATAATTCTCTGAATTGTGACTCTGATTTGACGAACGTTGTTTTCGCACATTACCAAATGAAAGAAGAGTGGGAGTTACCTACCTTGATGGATTAAGTGATTGAATGTAACATGAGCTTAGAAAATGTGGGATTGGTACGTTATTGAAAAATGGTAAAAATCTTAAATCGATGATTCTCCACAAGCAGAAAAGTAGCATAGACAAGAGATACCGCTCACAAGAAAAGAAGGATATGGAAGACAAGCTGAAAAAAGTTAAGAACAGGTGTGTATCAGGTGGAGTGTGAGGAATGCTCAGCGATTTATATTAGAGACACTAGAAAGATCCATGAAAGAGTGAGCCAACACATGGCAGACACCAGAAACCAGGTAGAAACGAGCAGCATATCCGCACACGTGACGGACACACAGCACAAGATAGCCAAGAACAAACTCCTAGCATTAAATTCCAGAAGCGACATTTTTGTCTTTCAACTATTCTGCTATCTTAAAAATTAAGAAAGATTTCTGAAACAGTAGGTAAAGAATTGATATTTTTACAAGTTTTTTTTTACGTTGGTTTCGTCCTTTAATTTCACTTTCATCCACTTTCATTTTGCTTTTGTCCAATTTTGTATTGCGTATAGTATAACAATGCACAAAAGCAAAGTGGACGAAAGCCCCCTTCTGACAAGGGTGACAAGGTAAGAAGCAGCGAACGCTACCTCGTAAATATGGGAGGCTACATGCCAGAGTCGCGCCCTAGTTGTCTGCTAATTCTAACTAATGATCGATGCACATCGGATATTGTAAATAATGTAAATAAGCTTCTTATGATGGCCTGATGAAGACGAGGATTTTTTTTCCATCCTTGGTCATTGCAGCTTATCAAAAATTCGCAAATCAGTAGTATTTGTTTGGTTTTGAATTTGAGCGCAATTTCGTGTGTTGGTGATTTCAACTCCTGGCTATAACACGAAAAGCATAACTGAAAACGCACTTCTATTTAAACTTCCAGTTATAAATATTTTCGTTTTTCTGACTTTAGTTTGAATGTGCTTACTAACACAGAAAAACAAACTCTGTGTTTAGTCTACCCTATGTAGCCGGCCCTTCAATAGTAATCGGCTATGGTCAGCTGCTGTTTGCTTCTCACACTGTGTTCAAGCAAGACGCACTGCTGATCACAACCGTAAGTTACATGATTGCACAATGGACGCACGTTGGACTTCTTTCTTGGCAGACACTGTAAGCCAAGGCGTATGACATAAAAAGGTCAAAGAACAATTAATGATACGCAAATACAGATACACATGGTTTCAAGATGAAAGTTGACGGTTAGAAAAAAGATAAAACACCATAATCATGTAAAATAAAAATTTGGCATTTTTATTTTTATTATTTTTTCTGTGTCAGACTTAGTTACAGGATATCGATGTCCTTTTCCAAGGAACCGTGGATCAGTAAAAAAACTTACCCTAGCATAGTTACCATCAGCACCACCCAAGGCCTGCAGGCATATTTCTGCAAGTTACTTTTGTTAATGTACAACGAATAATACAAACGCAGGATCTCTACACTTCCAGTCAGTTATTTCGCCATTATGCATTGAACATTGGTACAATTATGCCACTGTTTAGAGGAAGTGTTGGAGTAAGATGATCTTGAAAAACTGATTTCAAATTGATATGTCATTCTTAGATAGCATCAAATGAATAGACACAACCCTGTGTAAAAACGTGTTGTGAAGTGCATAACCGATTCTGAAGAAACATAAGAAAAAATTGCAGAAATGTTATGATTATAACACACTACCAGTTGCCTTAGAATTTTGCATGCATCTTAGATATGTAGAAACATTCTCATTTTAATGACTATGTGTTGTAGGTAAAAGATGAGGTAGACTGTTATACTAACAGTTACTACGCAACTGAAGTATTGTAGTGTCTTTAATGAGACAATTCCAATTTAAATTCTAGGTTCATTTGTTTTCAGATAAGTTTACGAGCGCAGTAAGCACACAGATGCAAACATTATTCCTTTAAACACGACTCCAACTAAAGAAAGATATCTGCAATGAACAAAGGAAGAGTAGCAATTAAGTAATAAGCAGGTCACAAAATCCTACTTCCAAGACGTGAAGGGTAACTTAGATTTGTTTGTATGTATACCTGCGTGAATCTACATATTATCAGACAATGCTGAGAAATGACCATCACATTACAATTTTTGTAAATAATTTTAGCAACTGTTATACACAAAAATCTTAACTTTTGAACACTCATGTACTGAAGGTTTACGTTGGTGAAATAATGCGACGTGAAGTAGTAGTTTGTTACAATGGATGCCAACAGTTACTGAGGTTACGTCTAGGGCCAGCACATATCTCATCCATACTAAATATTGTTATTAACTAACAGTAGCACTTCCAATATCACAAATTGCATATTTGTTGCTGGAGCGTGAAGTAATGGTTATTTATGTCTTGCATAAATCTTACTTTGAGAAGGTAAAAAAAGAAAAACACTGGCTGGAGGTTAAGAGATCAAGTTAACATTAAAAGGTCCCGTATTGTCCTTGTAATGCAGGCATTGCTATCAAATGCCTCATTTTCTTAAAACTCGTCACTGAAGCAGCAGAGACTGCTGCACAGATGCAGGCACATATTTCACGGAGTTTTTTTTTTAAATAAATGCAATGAACGAGACAATAGCAAGTTTGTAACTTATCTATTATTAAAAGAAATGGGAACTAATAATGTGTAACCAACTGAACAATATAACGTATTCCCTGGGAGTTAGTTTTTGGCAAAAAACATTAATGAATTCACGAGTCAACTTAATAGTAATTGCACTCTTAAATGTCCTCTTCCAACGACGACCAAGTGCACAGCAGAAATTGACACATTTGTACAAAGCACTATGCAATAATTTGCATAGTGATATTTTTAACTGCAATAGCACCAGCTGAAAACAGCAAAGGATTTCAAAGCCAACCGCAAGGTTCATTAAAAGAACACATCTTCTCAAAACTATTCTTTCAGCACTACGCTTGTTACCACCTATTATTACCCAGTAGAAAGCAATTTCCATGGTACTACACCCATGACAATATACCAAGCACCTAAGCAATGACTAACCAAAATAAAGTTCATTAGAAGCAACAAAAGAGCGACAAAAACATATTTCGCTACATAATTCCTACAATTTACAAAATGTAATCCCATACTAACACTTGAAGTAGGCGGGATTAGAATATGATACATCAGTTTTGCAACCCATCTTGCATTGAAACTCGTGTGTTTTGCAGCAAGTCACCAGTCGATAATCTTACGGTGTGATTTAAATTGTTACCTAGAGCAGGCCATGGCATTAGTTACTTCAAACTATGTATGGCAAAAACAAACCTTTTCCAGTACGCCTCAATAAATGCAATAAAAACATCACTCATGTTTGCCATAGCTATATTACTTTAAATCCAGCGTGGTCAGGATGAATATCATTCCGTGAATATTTTGCTGCAAGCCGTCATTTTAACAAAAGCAAAGTAGCAGTAGTGCCTTGTGGGTACAAATAACAGGTTATGCATTAGGCTTTATTGCACACCTAACTGAAGACAGCTTTAATGAAATATGCATTATTTTCCATGTAACTAACTGCATATGCATGAAAACTGTAAAGCTTAAAAATAAGAGTGTATAGCAAAGTAATGAACCATGTGTGAGAAACAATAAATTAATTATAGTAAACTACTAAAAAATGAAAAGCATATGAGGAACAACGGCATGCAGGCACAAGATTTAGTCCATCGGTAAGTTTGCCCCAACTTGTGTAATTTTTCAGCATCAAGATTTTCCGCTTTATTTTAGTTGAGGCATGTTCATTTCAAAGAGTTAAATTCACAGACTAAAAGGCTAACACCATTTTTGATTCAGTCACTATAAGATTATTTGTGTTTTTTATCACTGCATTGAAATGAATTACTGTAGCCTGCTTTATATTAATGAGTGATGTGTTTTAAAGCCTGCTTATTACTACGGAAAAAAAACTTAAAATAAAAAAAGTCTTTCAAATTAATTTCAACTTGCAATCACTCTTGGCCTCATGCATGCAACACATTCACAGTTCTGCATTGCAGTTATGTAGTTTATCTCTAGCAGCTTGACAACTTAAGTTTGTTAAACTCTGAAACTTTAAGAGCACTATTATTTCCCAACAAAAGGGACATTTGTGAGATTAACGAATGTGAGCTTGCTCGCACCCAATTTCTGTGCCCCCCCCCCCCCCCACGATGTTTCTCCCAACCTCAACTTTTTATATAAACTTTTTCAAGAAAACAAAAAGAAACAAATGCATAAAGGCTGCGACACAACCATTCAAAATGCTAACATATTAGATGCAGCTGTAAAAAACAGCTTCATGTTTGGCTATATTTTCAAAAACATGCTTCCTAGTTACTAGTCTCGGTCCACAATTGTATACTGAATAGTTTTCAACTAAAGGTTAATTTAAAATTAATTCTTTCGAAGTGACAATTGATTTTTAGCAGTGATGTTGGACACACTTTTAGCAACAGCTTCACAGATGCAAAGCCAGGCAACACGAAGGCTTAATAAGGAATAACTAGGAAGCATCGACTTGAATGGCATCCTAAAGAATGCTAATATATATATAGCTACAAATTCTACGCAACACAAATTGGATCACGTACAGTATTAACAAGGCAGTGAGAAATGAAGTTATGGTATGCAAATATAAATAATAAAGCAGTTACAAAATCCTTATGGAAAAATATATTCAACACAGCACTGCGCTCCAATGCATTCACATGATTTTGTTCACATGTTGCTGCAGATAAAATGTTTGGTTCAAGTCCACTTACAACAAACATACAAATAATCCCCATTGTTTGTATAAAAAAGTACTGCCCATGTTGTGAAGGGAATTTACAACCTCATTTATGTTTTATAGCCACGAGCTGAGTTTTTGTAAATGGAGTTGAAATAACAAATCAAACTGGAAAAACTTACTTAAAAATCATTTGGTGTCTGCAACTCTGTCTGTGAGCGATTTGTTTTCGTAACTGTTAAGTTTTAACTACGGTACGTTAGTTGTCGGGCTATGGATCCGACATCATTTGTAGTTTTACATCATCCTTAATGTAAAGTTTTAGTTCAAATGTACATGTCCTTCCCAAATAGCATTTAGTATACATATAAACAGTCAACTTGTCTAGTCTCTGTATAAAAAATTATTAACAAGAGTTGTGCCGACTTGCTGAGGGGATTCACTTCAATCCCAAAACAAAATCCAGAAGAATTTTCAACAAGGCTGGTTTAACTTTTTTTGCATTTCATGTTTTTCTTTAACTTCTGTGATCTTTTTCACAAATTCACACTATGTACACAGTCAACAGAACGCTCCAGTCTTTGATTCTTCCTGGTTGGCATCCGTCTCTGAACAATAACAATAAACTGCCAACCAATCAGCAACTGGCTCCACCCATCAACATTTGTTTCCCGTGCAGAGCAGTTTGGCCATCCATAATTTCACTTCTGCGTGAATATTCAATAATCGTGTGAATTTTGTTTTTCTACACTACCCTTCATCATTTCATCTGGTTTCTTCCGTTTGAAAAATCCAACCTGCAATGAATAAATAAAAAAAAATAAAACAATCGGTTAAGAGAAGAGCAGTCTAGAAATTATTGACTTTCTTGGCTGGACAAGCAATGTGCAAAAATCCATAAGGATTGTTACTTTGAAAGGCAAAGAAATAAATTCAAAAAAATCGACAGTAGTTCACGTTGTTAAGCAAATTTTGACAGTCTAGGTGAAACAAATTACAACCTGTGTATCTAGTCTGTCGAATATCTGCAAAATGTGAAATGTAGGCGGTTTTTTTGAAATTGTGTGTTTGAAAAACTAGATGAATAGCTCGACCGACAAGCTAGAGGATAGTACAGGCAAAGGATTTAAATCGTAAATTATATTTATTTTGTTGCAGCAACAACATCATTAAACACTTCAATAATTGATTAAATGAGTAAATGACTGCCAATGACGTAAATCACATAGATTATTGCAGCTACGGTAAAGTAATTTATTTTTCTCTACTTTGCCAAATTAGACTGATTCAAAGTTTCAATATGCCACTGCAAACTTATTTTACTAGATCGTAAACTGGATTCAAAACTTTAAAAACGCACTCTTTCAAAACGGGAGACATTCATATACAGTATCTGCTAATTATCGATAACTGAGCTGTTATCTTTGTCAGGCACAATAAGGATGGTTTTTCTGAACTCTGACTACATCTTTTTTGTTTACATCGTCTGCTTATAAGTCGAAGACGCACGCGAACGTGGTCTCCAGTATTCACTAGTGACTGGGCCGATCTTCCACATTGTCGTCGATCTTCCACTCCGTTAGCAACAAAAGGTCGAGTTCACGGTTTAGTCCAACACATTAGGATTGGCTGAGCCTTGAACACACATAAGAGGGACCTTGTGTGCTGAATAATGCTGCATTCAAATAGATTCTAGAGATCGAAGGTGATTGTGTCTTGCACAATTCGAGCACACCGTGTCTTCGTGTTTCCTCAGTCAGTCTCACACTCTGTGCTCATACAATGAGCCACACTGATGTTGTCTTCCTTTTTGTTCCTAGTGTTTCCCATATGCTGAGCCAGTCTAATCCTCACTCCTTTCCAAGTCTCTCCTATGTACATGGCACTGCAGCCCTTGCATGGACCATAGTACACTCCTTCCCTCGTATTCACTACCTTTCTCATAGTCACTTCATCTCGGACTTTCTGTGTGTCCCTCTTAGCTGGTGGGGCTTCAGTTTTTCTTCGCATCAAACTCGATTTCAAACCGTTCATGTTTTTCAAGTACGAACCAAGGCTCTTGTTCCTCATGATGTCTCGGTTTCCATCAGTCATGCCCTCCAGGAAGGTAAGTCCCACTCTTGGTGTGTCACTCTTATCATCTCTTATATTTCCCACCGTAGCCTTATGACTCCCGCCTCTCGCCTTTTTCATCAGTTGGTTCTGGAGACCCGCCAGGTAGCTCAGCGCTAAGAATCATTCTTTTGCGTTCAGGAGATGCAGATCAGCGAGTTGTTGTCTGCTTGAATTCCTAACGAGTGATCCACATCTCTACGAAATAAAATACACAAACAAAACATGAAAATTCACACTAATTTCCTTGTTGTGCGACCGAGCGTTTTTATTGTGACTTTTTATTTCGTTATCATGGACTCTCACAGTAACATCTGTTTTCGTATTTTTAATGAGGTTAAGGTTGACGTCTTCGCTAGAGGTGAAGATAAAGTCAAGAAGGGAAGTGTTATGTGTGTACCTGATGACCTTTGTGTAAGGGGTGCTTGGGGTCATGACCCTTGTAATTGGGGTGTGAACCCCAGAGTGGTGGTAATAAAAAAGACGAGCACGCAACTGTACCTCGTGTCCGATAGCCTACTCAATACCCACATATAACATGGTGTCAGAAGTGGTGCCAGCATTATTTCTTCCCACGAACGAATCATTGAATTGATCTTTAACGAACAAGACCACCGCAAGCGCAAGTATGAACAAAATACCGTTACCGAAGCAGTTTGAGCCAGGCGACCGTCCAGCCAGCAATTGGGAAAGATGGCGTGAAAAATACGAACTATATGCTGTCGCGTCTGGAGTGACAAAACTCACGATTACGGAACATCGAGCGATCTTATTAACGGCACTGGGCGATGACGGATATGATCGGTACAAGGACTTCAAACACCAACTTGTGAAAACTCGTCAAGATGGGAAGGACTTGCAACAACTGCTTCAGGCGAACAGGGCAACACCGCTCCCTTGTGGACTGACACCAGCAAAATTGTTTTTAAACAGAGAGATACGAACACGTTTACCGATTTTACAAACCGTCCTCACTAGGGTGCAGTCAGGCCCACGGCCTCGCAGCAATACAGAGTCGAACGAGAAGAACTTCACGCGAACCAACACACCAAAGAACTCCCACGACTTGCCCTGAATCAAGAAGTTTGGGTAAAACTCTCGCCCAGTGACAAGCAGAGGGAACCGGCAACAGTAGTCAAGGTAGGGCCAGCACCGAGATCTTACCATGTGAGGTGCTCGAATGGAACAATTTACCAGCGCAATCGGTTTCATTTAAGACCAAGGTTGCGCCCATTAGGAACGTGCACCCGACCACTCGAGCAGGGCATAGACCATGGGAATGCAGATGACCTCTATCCGGAAAGAGGGACAAGAAGAAGGGTTGTTCAAGATGAACCACTTAATCTGCAAACTCCAGCACTGGGTAGGGAAAGAGCTCGAAGAGCAGCTAGAGCCCCAGCATGGACTAAAGACTATATAATGGACTAAATGAAGGACTACTTCATTACTTACTACTCACCAGTCAATTGTATTACCCGATTGGTTTATTAGTGCAGTGTTAGTTACATAGGCTAAATTTAGCATTAAGAGGGGTGGTGGGCTTAACTAAAAAACTGATGACCTTTGTGTAAGGGGCGCTTGGGGTCATGACACTTGTAATTGGGGTGTGAACCCCGGAGTGGTGGTAATAAAAAAGACGAGCACGCAACTGTACCTCGTGTCCGATAGCCTACTCAATACCCACATATAACAGGAAGGTCGTTGATTGGATCGTAACCATGTCGGGAAGGTGATAAGTTGGTTGAGAAAATGTCGTCAGACACAGTCACAAAGCAGTCAGTCAGTAGATCAGTATAGGATCCAGCAACGGTGCTGGCCCAGTCCACGTCTGGGTATATGAAATCATCAACAAGTACGACATCCATGTTGCCCGCTGTATGCAGGTTGCCATTAAATTCTGTGAGAATCGTCACTTGTGTCCGGGTTACATTAGCAGCATCCAATAAATGGGCACCGCAAGCTACCATCCAAACGGCCTCAAAATTTCTACGTGTACTGCAGCAGTACTTAATCAAATGCTGCTAGAGGCTGAAATCAGTGCACCTACGTTGCAACGGCTGCGACAGTAAGCGTGGAACGTCTCGCAGGTAGGCAGATCAAATGAACTGGATGGCGATAAGTGTGATTTGGTGATGCTGAGGATTTGCGGCTTAATTTGATAGATGATGGAGGTGAATTATTGATGTTTGCTAGTAAGCCAATTGTGTTTGTGTACGTACATAAAGGTTGGCCCATGATCCCAGCCACAAAGTTCGTAAATTTACCGATTCATAAGCTTTTTGGTTAGACAAACCAGGGCCATAACAAGGGCAAGGCGAGCTAGGTGGTCGCCTAGGGCACCTTCGTGCATGGGGCATCGAAATCCTGCTCAGTCCCAGTCACATATTATCCTCACTTATTCATTCTGAATAGATTTTTTTCCTCAAACCAAACCTTTGTCCCTTCTGGTTTACTTTATTTTAGTTAGCCAAGAGCGATTAGCAAACCTTGCGACTTTATCAATAGAGTTACAGTGACAGACACCTGATTATGACGATTTTATTATGGGTGGGCCAAGACTCAAAAGTCATTCTGCAAAATGCGCATAATTTTTAAGAAAGGGTAAGTTGATGAAAAAAAATATTTGTCATTGAAATGTTAGGAGGATGCTGCCGGGTGGAAGTGTTGGGGTGGGGTTTGCCGCTACTGGGCGATGTGCCTTGGCACAACAAGACTAGCTATAGCCCTGAGGCGAACATTCTCCATGTTTTGTGTAAAACTGATGGTGAGCAATTACTATGAGAATGGTTGCTGTAATATGAATAACGAACTTTCCTGTGGAGTTTGCTTCTGCTTTTCATTTGAGAAATTATACGTTTCAGAAATGTTCCAACCCTACTAGTCCGGCACCCAGTTTGGACTGTCGAGCAAATGCAAAACGTCTTATTCAGACTTTGGACCCAAGAGCAATCGACAAGATGTAACTTAGTCTCTAAGAACTTTCAGCCTTGCACCCTTTTATCTTAGAAAAAATTGTAATCAATGTTGTTACTTTTTCTATCTAACATTCCGACAAGGTAGACTATTAAGGATTGGGCCCTTGTCATTTGACATTTTAAGCCACGTAAAAAATATATCACATATATATGTATAAAACATAGCTTACCATCCACAAACAAAGAATTAAGCCTACTAATAAAACTAATCCCACTGCGACTGCAACAATATACACCCAGATGGGTATGTCTTGCGGCTTTTGAGACGATGGAATGCTTGGATACGCTTGCGTTTCAGCCTGAAACAACACAATGATAACTCTTAGAATCAGCATCCGATCCAACTTTTAGGTTACAAAGGAAATGAAACAAACAACAACTTACAAAACCATGATCATCATCCTTGATTTGCTTTATATCCAGAACTGATTCAATTTGTAAACTAGCATGTGATAAAATACTAACTAACTCTACGTCGGGGTAGTCCTGAAAAACAAATTAAAACAAAATTATTGACTTTAAATTATTGACCTTAAATGAAGATTACATCTACCTGTGCGTGCAAATACCCGGATTCCAAGTGTTACAAAATGCTTAGTTTCAAATAATTATATATATCACACAGTGATTGCTTCTGTGACATTTGTCATTCAGTTTAACAAAAAAGGAATCTTAACACTGCTTAAAATTAGTGTTTATTATCCTAAAAATACTTGCCTTCAGTAATTAATTCTAAAATAGCTATTATATATACGCTTTCCTATGCTCAAAAACAAATAACCCATTATTTGTCGTCTAAAAGTTTTAGTACATTTTTCTCCCGCTAGGCGCACTGCTGTGCTCTTCATGCAAGTCGAAAAATGTCGTTGCAGAACATACTGGGAAAATTCGAAACACAAATTACGTGAATTTCCAAAAATTCGCACAGTTCATAACATCGAGATAGACCTTATCTCGCTAATTTTCGATGACATACTGCCGTTTAGCTTCTTCAGGCTTCTACATTTTCCGAACTACTTACTACATCTTTTGCTCCAAGGATCTCTTGTGAATTTAAATTTGAGCAGCACTGTAGCCTCCTGTATTCGTAGGGTTGCATCACTGGTCTCTCGCGCAAATTCCATTGTGTATCATGTTGTTTGCCAAGCTCCTTGTTGACTAGGTGCGAAACTCTTGGGAAAGCAGGGCTCTGAAATCTGAATGTTCATAAGTCTTTTCCTTTCTGTCATGATGTTGTATGGCAATCGATTATGAACATCTCAAATCTTCCTGAATTTGATTTAATAAGAGTGCTGATCTCTTTGCGGACTGTGATGCCGTTATCACCCTTCCCATTTTGGATATTTGCCATAATTATGTTGCGTCATTCACGTTCTTTCGTCTTTTCTGGTTTCACCATTACACTGCATCACAGTCCCTGCAAGAGGTGCGAAATACTCTCTGGTGTTCTTTACTTCTCCCATCTCAGTCTCATCGTTTGCTTTATGCGTCACTCATTTTCTTGAGACATTCTTACTCGCTCCCCGCTTTTAAGTCCCTCCACATTTATCAAATACATGGTAAAACCTTGTTTCTTCAAAACTTTCTGAATAAGATTCGTTACTCCCTCAAGGTAAGTTAAGATCACTACGGGTTCTGCTTTCTTAGCATATGTCTTCTCTGATGTTACTTTCCTTTTCTCTTCATTATTCTTCACCACCGCCCACGCTTACTTCTTCAATCTGTTGAGTAAACCCGCTAGGTGTCCTAGTTTAAGAAACTTTACATTCGTCCTATCTAGGTGACGCCTTAAGATTGCACGTTCACTTGCATTTCTGATCATACGTACAAACTCAATGTGCGCGATGGGATTGAGCTGCTGTTTTTGGTGTCCAGATTTGTGCGGAATTGAACGATCCGTAGCCATATGTTTTACTTATGGTTCATACTTAAACGACGGTTGCCACCAAATTAGCATTGCAGCATCTAGGCCTATCGAGTTCTCTCTCGCAGGAAGCAAAGGAATGCACAAAGCAAAACTTTTAAACGCTACAAACTAGCCACAAGACTCCTTAATTATTGAGTAAAAATTTGATACGCCCTCGTGCACCTGGAAACAAGCTGTAAAGATTAACTAAATCAGTGTCACTAGATGGCGCCAGGGGAATTTCTTTATATTTTTCCGTGGCGCCATCTAGTAACACTAATATAGTTAATGTTTATAGCTTGTTTCCAGGTGCACGAGGGCGTACCAAATTTTTACTCAATAATTAAGGAGTCACGTGGTTTGTTTGTTGCGTTTAAAAGTTTTGTTTTGTGCATTCCTTTGCTTCCTGCAAGAGAGAACTCGATAGGCCTAGATGCTGCAATGCTAATTTGGTGGCAACCGCCCTTTGCCACCAAGATATGCTAATGCTCCGTTAACCTCTTTCTCAGCTGTCACCTGGACTCTCCAGTTTTCACATTTTCAAGTATTCCCCAAACTGTGACTTCTTTACAGCCAACAAGACATCATCAACAAACTTCACCCAGATTTTAACTCTCATTCCAGAATGCAGGACCATTTCATCCAGATCCTGAAGGACCATTTCGGCGATTATGGGCGAGCTGGAGTAGCCCATAGGGGCTCCTCCAATATTCCAATAAGTCTTACTATTAAATTGGACATAAATGGAAGACAACACAACTTAACCATGGCTCTGTCTTTCCGGAAAGCCTTCCTTGTCACCTTCCATCTTCTACGCCAGCGGGCCAATATCTCGAGAATCATACGATAATCACGGCTAGGAAAGAGTTTTACCACGGTGAAGGACACAAGGAGTTCAACTTCATTAAGTTTCATCTTATGCACCACGTCAAGCAAATCACTAGTTTTCTTCAACACTCACCACCTACAAATTTCTTCAGTCTCACAGCGACTTCCCACTGCAAGAGCTGGACCATCTCCCTCCCCCCTTTGCATAGCTGATAAGTCGAAGGGGGACCCCCACCTTGTGTGTTTTCATCTTAGCGAAAATAGTAGGAAGTTGCTGAGGGAGCCTCGGAGTCAATTTACTCACTTCATCTGTACTAAGGAACCCTTCTTCAATCGACCGGTTCAAACTTTACTGAAAATCAGTAAGAGGGCTGTTACCAACATCATCCTCCATTGGTCTGTACAATCCAGACGAGGCAATCTCATGCTCAACTGGAAAGTCGTGATCACTTTTTCGCAGTACCACTATCTGTTTAGCTTTATCTGCACGGCACTAAATGATGTCATCACAGTTTCTTAGCTGTTTAATAACTTGCACTTGCTGGTCTGACACATTGGGCACCATCCAAGGGGGCAGTAGGACCATCAATCGCTGCAACGGCAGTCTCCCTTTGGGTGCCCAAGAATGTCTGGCAAGCACCTGTTCTACATCCACCACCAGATTAACTTTGACGTTCGAATCCCTCCTGGCAAAACAGGCATGATTTAAGGTTTAGATAGAGTATACTTTTTCGCTTCACTGAGCTATACACCCATGATCTGCATGTAAGGAAATTGGACAAATTAGGAGTGCATGTACTTCTTATGAGATGGCATTGAGTGGAGCCAGGCCTTGATGATTTTCCTGGGAGTGTGGAAGAAGGAAGCACTGGTAGGGTTGAACCATGTGGATAAGGGGTTTCCATATGTGGTGAATGAGTCAAGTGTACATTTCAGTGAAGTGGAAATGAATGTGCTCGATATAGACCTTAAATTCGTGCCTGGTTTGCCTGGGAGCTACATGGGAGTAGGTTTAGTGCATCCCGTATTAGCGAACGTTTTTAATGGAGGATCTTCCGGGTTCTTTGCAGTAATGATGCTTTACAAAACTTTGTCTGTTGTAGGGTTTGGAAAGTGATGATGGCTAAATTTACTGTTTCCATGGAATAAATCTAGGCCCTTCATTGAAGCTGTCATCACCTTTGTTTTCTTTGCAAGACGTCTCGTAGTCTCGGTATTGTACTCCACCTCCTCATATTCACCGTTTTTGGTAAGATCTCAAGAACGCACAACTTTATTCGCTCCACTGGTTGATGCTTGGATGGGTCCGTCGCTTTATATATTGACCAATGGAAGAATCAGAGACAGATTCGTTGCATTTGCTCTTTTTGTGTACAGAAGACTGAGGGGAAGTGTCCTGTGGTCTTTTATTATGATGTGCAGTTCCTGATTTAATCTGACTCACACTAGACTGCCAACTCAAGACATTACAATCACGGGCTAACTTCACACTCACTCTGTTGTCGTGCCGTTTCATTTAGTGAAAAGGTGAGTTGCCTTTGTCCTTGACGCAACTAGGCTTGTTTGGATGAGACTTGTTGCAGTATTACTTGTAGTGGTAGGTCTTGTCACAACATGGCGTGTCTTGGGGTTTGCTGTCGCGACAGTGTGTGTTGTGATGGGTCTTGCAGAGCTACAATCAGGCACCTCACGGTTTACAGAACAGTCCTTGGCTTGTGCACCACTTGAATTTTTACGTTCGGATTTAACGTTACTTGAAGGTTCGCTGCAATCCGTCTGCTTATCATCCCCTTTTCCAAAAAAAACCCTTCGTAAGTGACATTAATTCACCCACCTTATCACGTTGTATTGGGTTACTTTTCTCCTTACTACACAATGCTGCTCACTACTCAGGTGGAACATCGTTTCAGGAGTTGGGCCTTTTCCACTTCCCTTAAATGATACACTTTTTGAACTCAAAGGAGACGACTTCGAAACAAATACCTCCTTATCTAAGGTTTTCGCCACTCTCTCCCTACTGCCGGACTCGTCAACCTGACACGGATACAAAGTTATCAGCCCAGACTCACCACTAACGCGACAGTGAGGCTGAGGACGCTTGTCGGATGGTTCAGACAACAAATTACTGGGTGGAGTACCGCTGGAGATATGTGAAGTCGATTTATCTGAACCATCTTTTTTAACACTTACAAGCACCTCTCCCTGGCTTATGTCCGATTTTTTTCACCGCTCTCCTTCACCTTAGATCAAGTCTTAACTTTGGATGGTTCAAGCTTAGGGGAATCACTAGGAGTGATGGAATTTGCATTCTCAATAATCGCTGCTCTAGTCTCTGCAACACCTTTCAGAAGGTCGGTTTTAAATCCGCCGAACTTTACATCTAATTTTGCATCAAGCTTTTGATGAAATGATTTATCTACCGTCTGAGATTTTGGCTTCCATTGTATCCATTCTTGCACTAACCACCGTCACTGCCGATTTACTTGCAACATCTGCCACTATACCTAATTTACGGGAGAAGGGACAAGTGATTTCGCTTTCGGTGTAAATCCTAAGAACATACCGGACGACGGGGAATTTTTATCTAAGTCGATAGGCTTATCAACAGTAATGTTTACAATTGAGAAAAACAACGGTGCTTCAGGGTCCACACTTAACTGCTCTAAACATTCATCCAAACTCGATTTATTGGCCGGTGAATTGGCAGCGAGAGAATTTGCAAGTTCTTTGGTATTTCTTTGTCCTTTCTGAACGACAACGTCCGAACTGTGCCAAGTTCTTGTGATTTTACGGACCGTCTCCTCAAAATGAATAACACAACACATCTGACAGTAATGAAGTAACTCTTACGGCATTTCAGGGATTGTGGATGATGGTCTCCCGGCATTTCCTGCATTTACATTTGTTGTTGTCTCCAGAAGCAATCTTTTCTCGATTTTTCTTGCCCTCAGCTGTGGACATGTTGAGCTTTTCACAAAACAAAATGGGAGCGATCAAACACGACGTTGCCATGTTCCTGCTCAAATGCAATGTGAGAAACAGATGGCAGCGCCTGCTATGCGTGAAGGACACAGAAGTGCGCCTAGCGGGAGAAAGATGGACTAAAACTTTTAGACGACAAATAATGGGTTGCTTGTTCTTGAGTATGGAAAAGCGAAAAGAGCAATTTTAGCATTAATTACTGAAGGTAAGTATTTTGCAGATTGTAAGAAACCCTGACAGAAAGCAAATATCTTGCATTTATGATTCAATGTGTACTCACTGATACAAACGTGCTATTCCACAAACGAGCCCTTATCTTTACTAAGGCATCATCTCCTTTGTGAAGATTCTGGATTAAGCAGTTGAATGTGAAGCACTTGGCAGTTCCTCTTTTACAATCCTACAAGCAATAAAAAAAAAAGTAATGATTAGTGAATCAAAACATGATAAATACAGATACAGATTTTTTGTTAAATGATTACTTTAAACACCTATTTTTTCGGCTGAGTAACTTTGGTTAGAAAAGTAGTCATACTCACGGAAAAACGCACATCCAAAACGGACAACTTTTAAAATCCAGAAAAACTTGCAAATTTTCAGTGGACCTTAGCTGCCACCTTCATCAGGCTGAAGACAATGAGTCCTACTTCATCACATATCTGCAGTTCTACAAACGAATCGTTTGTAGATCTATAGATATGAAGTGAAGTAGGATTCAGTGCCTTCAGCCTGATGAAGGTGGCAGCTAAGGTCCACTGAAAATTTGCAAGTTTTTCTGAATTTTAAAACTTGTCCGTTTGGGTTGTGCGTTTTTCCGTGAGTATGACATGATTAAACTTGCGCCTTTCACAATACTTACTAATACAACTCTCTTTCCTGGCTTAACTTCTTTCTTATTCTCAGATTCAATGTCTCGTTTCTTCCGTGTGCTCTCACTGTAGCTGGAAGAAGTCTTTCTGTATGTCGTTGTTTTGTGTTCAGTTTTGTGTTCAGTCCTTGTTATTGTTCGTGATGATTCATACTCGTGTTTTCCGCTACTAGTGTACTCATTGGAAGAGGACTGGTCCACACGCTCTGTACCCTCACGACCACCGATTTTGTCTAGATCAGTCTGGACCACCTTAAATTCACCTCCTCTTCTGAATTCTGGAGATGGAACATTTAACTATAGGTGGGAAAAAATAAATAAAATTATCAAACTGTTAATACCTAGTACATAGATTCACAGAAAACGTGCAACACTAACACCAGCAACAAACATAGCAAGCAAGACTTCCCCAGACAAACTTCAACAACTTCTATAGGACGGGACTACTAATTAACGGTTGTAGAACTAAGACCTCCATTAAAACTTGTTTCTACCCGATACTAGCAAATAATGTGTAATATTAAACCTTTCGAAATTTTAATGTCACACCGAGTACATCAGTTTCAAAAGTGAAAAAGTATTAGCCAGCCTCAATTCAGGTGTTATAAAGTCTTTGTTGGAACCACAAAGACTTTATATCAAGAGTTTCTACGGACGGACCCCCCCCCCCCTCCGACTTGTACAATTTCAAGATCCACAGAGGAATATTGCCCCCTAGGACTGAGATGGTCAGTTCCACCCACCATTGATACTAACCTACCTGGCATTATGTACTAATTAGGACCTCTTGCCAGTGCCAGTCCTCCACATTAATCAAGCTTACGATAAGCACAGCACTACTCACGTTAACATACATTAAATTTATTTCATGCCCTACTAACTGACATAGGTTGAAAACATCTCGCAAAAATTACACAATATCACAAACCAGACAATTGCATGTCCAACTTGAATTTTCGGTGATAATTTACACGATCATCATCATCAGAAGCACTACAATGACACTAAAACGGTCACATTTCGGCAAACAATCAGTCCAACGAAGAAAAAGTCACAGCGGTCCACCATTTTGAATTGCGAATCGGGGTCGCGTTTCAAAATGGTGGACCGCTAGGACGTTTTTCTTCGTTGGACTGATTGTTTACCGAAATGTGACTGTTTTAGTGTCATTGTAGTGCTTCTCATGATGGTGATCGTATAAATTATCACCGAAAATTCAAGTTGGACATACAATTGTCTGGTTTGAGGTATTGAGTATTTTTTTGCGAGATGTTTGCTTCAATTAGCCACAGTACTCGCCGATTGCTGGTTCTTTCCGTTATTAGAAGGTAGGAAATCTATTTATCTACCCAAGGGCAGTCCAAAGCTACGAAGATGAATGTTTTTGTTTACCCAAAAACAGTAAAATGAAGCACATCCGTTTAACTTGAATACCGCACAGTAGCCTTTAATCGCTTGAACTTTTTCCTACGTCTTTATGACAAGACTTGGGTAGTTAAAGCCAGCTTGAAAGTAGTGTGCCACATAGCTCAATGCTTTTCAGCATGAATTGGAAATAAAAACAATTCAAGGCAAACCATTTCATCAAAAAAGCAATTTAATTATGAAAACATAACAGCAGTATGACCGTTGTTATTCTCATTCCCAAAAAGCTTACCTGGTGTGTTTTAACGCCATAAAATTAACACACAACAATTTTGAAGAAAACTCACAGGGCGCAGGTGTTTAATACCACGTGTTTTTGAAAATTTCAACATCATACAGCTCATTTTTTAAATCTTAAGAACAGGTGCAAAGAAATGTTATACACGTTTCGGGTTAGTAAGCAGAAAAAGTTGTCCTACACTTTTATTGTGCAGATCATCACACACACAGCATGCAAATCGGCAAAACTTTCATTTAATAATCCCACTATTTTCTTAAAGCAAGTCTCACCATCCTTTAAAAGTTAGTTAATATTTAACTAGTATTACCTGGCATGAAATACAAAACAGACCATCTTTGATCATGGTTAAAATGAAATTGCATACGCATTTGACAATTATTTATGTAGTGTTGAGGGGATGTACCTTACCAGTGAATGCATTAGCAGTAGTGAGCATGCAGTGACGTGAAGTTTAATGTCTCTTAGTAAGGAAAAACCCTTTCACAAAAGGTATAAATAGATATTTTATAATTTCTAATCCATCAAAACTATCGAAACATCAAAAATACTCAAATGCGTAAGACTATGTTGAAAGTGGCCAATACTCATCACTTGTTTGCTTCTACAAGTAGCTCTTTTATTAAATCAGTGTAGCAATAATTTTGTATTGCAAGTTACTTCAATTCATTCAGTCATCTTTCATTAGAACACACCACACAGAACAAACACTTGCATGCACCATGCAACATACACGATGTTTGTTATTTTCTCCACACAGCACACTTTCTTTCATTGTATGAAAACTACATACTTAATTATTCCTGGTTGCTAGGTAACAACTTTTTACAATAATGATTTCCTGAAATTTGCGAAATGCAGCCTGAAATAATATTCATTAAAGAGATATTAAGATCTGAAAATTACAGCGGCATAAACTACCCTGAAACTTGCCGTACTTGCACAAATCTTACCAAACTAATTTAATTCTGCTTTTTTTTGTGTTTACTCAAAAAATTTACATTTACCATTCTAGGGGTTGATAACATTGCTGACACTGATATTGCACGGTTAAAAGCGGAAAATAAATATGTATTGTACATTTTTTACAGGCAATTACTTGTAATGGATGCACAAACATTGTTAATTGGCAATTGTGAGATGTCACTTCTGGTTGAAATTGCAGTGGAACAGTCAACACTATTCTTGTGGCTTTCCCTGGGCCATGTATAATTTATTCGAATTACAGTCGGGACGGAACGAAAGGTTCCAGGGGTAAAATTGTTCATTAGTTTTTTTGTGTCGTTTGATGATGGCCAAATTAGGGATTAGCCCAAGAGAGGGGCCTAGGAAGTTTGCAGTCTCTTCTAATGTACATGAAACGTGAAATAAATGGCCAATATTGTAGAAAAGGTACAAATTTAGGCAAAAGAGCATTAAGATCACAAAGCAGCCCACCAAGGCTTTCTTTTGGATCTGCCCCTGGGTAAGCCTTCTTGCTCAAGCAGGTTCTTTAGGCTTATAATAAATGTATAAAAGTATTTATATTTCAGCTTTTAACCGTTCATGAAGTGAACTAGCAACAAACATTTTAATCCATATTTCTGCATAAATTCTGTGTTAGCATGAAAGAACTGCCAAAATTGTAGTTTGAAAACTGTACAGGAAGTATGAAAAAAAAATATTAACATAGAAGCAGTGTGCACTACTGGGCAGTTATTTAAGCAGTTATGGGTTGAACTGTTCATTTATCGAGCTATCCACAGTGGCTCAATTAAACAGGGCTTTGAAACCTAACTCAAGAGATAAAGGAGTGTATTAATGCACAGGTTTAAAAAGTGACATATACAAACTTGCACAAAATTTGGAATTTATATACAGTTTAAGGTGACGAATTTAAGACCTTTACTAAATAAAATAGCAATACTAATAAACTATAGTCAGAGGGAAAATTAACACTCGTTCAACATATTTACCGCAATGAGGACAAAAACATCAGTCCTGTTTTAGATACACTTGAATTTTCAGTGAAATTCCCAACCGTTCACCTTCATAAGAAGCACGCCCAAGTCGTTTTTCCATCTCTTCTCGGATTTTAAACAATGTGCCGCAGCCGCTACTAAGGGTAGATAAGTGGTTGAACCAGCAGCAGTGCGTTGTTCAAAATCCAAGAAGAGAAGAGATGAAGTAACGTCTTTCCATGTGTTTTATGGGCGTGCTTCTCATGAAGGTGAACAGTTGGGAAATTTCATTGAAAATTCAAGTAGATTTAGAACAGAACTGATGTGCTTATTCTCAATGTGGTAAATGTGTTAAACGCATGTAACAAGTGTAAACTTTCCTTCTATCATGTCAGTTCACTACCACTGTAACAGGCCTCTGCCAATTTTCACAACTATAGTTTAAGGGTTAGTTAGAATAGCCTCACACCTCCATCCAAATGAGAAGATATATGGAAAGCAAATCAGAAAAAAAAAAGTGTTGGGAAAGTCAATTTCCTTAAACGTGTGGAAAAGGGGTAATTAGTCGTATAGAATCATTGCAATAAATTTTTATCTGCAGATGACAGTTGCAGTCATTTTGGCATGTAATATGTGGGGATATAAATGGAGATAGGTCTCCATGTTAGTTTGTACTTGCTCCGTCTAATAGAAAACATATACTCAAATAACATTTTGCAAAACACTATGCCATCAAAACATTTTCTTTGAGCCAAAAAGAAGCTGTGTTGATAATCATAAACTCAGTCGCCGGCTATTCAGTTTTTTTTCCTCAGTAAACTGACTGCTGGGTTAAAATCACCTCACAACAGCACGTTCCTATAAACAGAGTCTGTTGTAGAAGCCGAGAAGTTCCTCAATTATTGTAAATGTCAGATTTACTAGTCGGAAAGTGAGCCTAAGCAAAGTTAAGCTAACAGGTGCCCAAACTAATGTTGCGTTTTTGGCATACTTAGTCTCCGATGTAAAAGTCCACACAAGTAACTTACAGAAGGTTGAACCATTTAAATTCCATACTATTTTTAATGGAGTGACGTTGCTACCTCACAACCAGCCCCTGGCCAAAGGCAATACATTGCTGCTCGTTTGTTTGGCTTTGCCAAGCTGTAGCGTGCACAGGGAGGAACGTCAGTTGCTGCCGTTCAGGCAAGATGTTTTACACACAATAAATCATCATCAACAAATCATCCACCTCATTCCTTACATTGGCTAACAAACGAATGAAATGGTACAAACCTCTATCTGTATTACGAACATCGATATTCGACATTATAATTGCACTGAGGTACAGCCACTGGGTGCATTGTCGTGTCACATCGATAGTGCGAGCACAAGGCACCATCTGTTGTCACCACTGAAAAGTTATCTGCTATTTTAATACGCCCGTGGCATTAGAAGGGATGCCACGTGGCATTCATAGGGATTAGAAGTAATTTGTTGGGGGGAGGGGGGGAGCAATTGGCCTATTAAGACTGACTGAGGAGGAGGGAATGATTACTTATCTAAGTGGCCTTGGAAATATCGATAGTGCGAGCACTAGGCACCATCTGTTGTCGCCACTGGAAAGTTATCTGCTATATTAATATGCATGTGGTAGGCAACTTGTAGCAGGAACTCACATAGTAGGAATAAGAAGTAATGGGTTGGCGGGGGGGGGGTAAAAGCGTAGACCCATTAAGACTGAGGAGGAAGGGATGATTGCATATCTAAGTGGCTTTGGAAAGGTTAATATTAATGGCATGATTCACATTGATGGGGAAAAGAAGAGGGGGGGGGGTTAGGGATATATAACTGGGGAAAACTACACCCCATAGATTATATCAAGAGATGTTGGAGACTAACTGAGAAAAGAAGCTGGTCTTAGGATGAGTAATTGACATATAACTGGGCTCAGGTAAGTTTAACTTAAAATTAATGGGTTGGTGTAAGAGAGATGGAGGGGGGTATGGGGAAAGGACACTAAACCCTACCCTATAACCGTTTGGCCCGCTATGCATGTACTTGTTCAAGCTACTGTACTACTAGATGTATTGTTTGTAAGCTGTAAGCTGTATTAATTTTACATAAGGTTAAAAAGAAAAGTGGGGAATGCCACAAAATTAAAAACCTGGCATACCATGTAGGCAAGCTATATGGTTACTAATGAAAACACTTAAGGCCAACAGCCTTCCATAGTTTGTGTACATTGATTTAAACTAGAGAACTAAAATATTGAACTTTTATTAAAGCGGAGGATTTAGTAACAAGTTCTAACAATAAAAAGCATTGATTTTATGTACTTTTGTTAACATTTACGTATTTACTTTATTTTCTTGCATACTACTAAACTACATTTCTGCATTAGAAACAAACACTTTAAAGCCAGTATTTCCAGAGTGCTGACTTGCTACATTTTTTTTTAACTGTTTTGGATAGTACTGAGTGAAGAGAACAACAAACTTT
Source organism: Lithobius niger (assembly GCA_023313725.1). Taxonomy (NCBI): domain Eukaryota; kingdom Metazoa; phylum Arthropoda; class Chilopoda; order Lithobiomorpha; family Lithobiidae; genus Lithobius; species Lithobius niger. Next base: position 134,039 of record JAHWFP010066209.1, read on the forward strand.
ACAAGAAATTATTAACAACTCTCACTTACAGCCGTGAGCTTCAGGGAAGGATTTTCCTGTGGATGGAATAGCAAATAACCATAAATTTAACTTTATTTAATAAGGAAATTTCCACAACTGTCTTTACAGCTGTGTTAGAATCAGAATTCAGAATAAATAGCGGTGTCTCTTAATCACTAGTGTGCTAGGAATCCAGGCACTCCTAACAGATGGAATAAGGATGGCAATCCAATGTTATTCTCGAGAGCTTTGACAAGGAACAATCATTAAGTGCATATTCAATCACACTTGTATTGGCCAAAATCTTAACTGTCTTCACAGAATATCAAGGCCCCCTATCTGAATTCTGCATGCCTTAAGCAAGAATGAAATTTCACCAGAACTTTGTTAAGCATTGCTATACTCTAAAGAAAGTATTCCCCCTCTCACTGTCCTTTTGTCACACTTGGATAAATTAATGCATTACAGTACTAAGTTTCGAATTTGGAGCATTTATTTAAAAAAACTGATGATCAGCTATTACTCTGAAATCTAAAACAAAAATATTTTACTAGATCTTGCCTCATCCCACCCAAAACAATGGAAAAAGTTAATGCAAGAATCCAAACATTGTTTTGTTCAATCAATACAGATGCAAACCTATTTCCTATTGACTTATTCAGTATGCCTTTCCTGTCTCATAAGTTGTGTGTTCGTTACGAAAACATACAAAGGTAGATAAAAAAAAATTCACTAATTTTCTCACACGTCGTAGAGTAAATGTTGTACTGCAACGATTAAGTTAAATTTTTCTTGGGGAGAAGATACTTAAAACACTGGAAGACTCAGGTACACCAACAAAAGAACCTTAGCAGTAAAAACTACCTTTGTACCATCAATTGTCTATTAAACGCCCATGGGTTATTAAAATTAATTCAACAAAAAAAAAAAGGAGTGTGCCATAACAAAGTTAAAATTAGAATCATACTTCTATCTATGGAGGGTGCTTAGACCTAACTCCATCGTAGAAAATTTGGTGTTTTTGTGATCATTCACGTACGTGAGCTGGGTTCGGACTAGCATAATCGCAATGCCTTTATTCTCATTAGTGCACGAATTTAGTTTATAAGTTGACAGTTGATTCATGTACGAAACATTTAGTAAATTTCTGGCAGAAAAGTAACTTGTCACTTCAGTTATAAAAATAATACAAAAAATACTGCATTACGTTCACATTACGGACACAAAAATTATCCAGAAAATGATGATATAAAATACTCTAAGGTCAGAAGTCGACCTAAGTAACTTAGGTAATTTCACAAATTCTGACCTAAAGGACTTTTAGGTGGATGGGCTGTAACTTTGCCAGGGCTGTGAATAGGTAATTTACGGTACGTCGGCTGCTCTAGCCATTGTTGGCTTTTCTATTGCACCTTAATCTAAAAATAATGAATTTTTTAATTTTTTTTTAATTAATTGAACAGCAAATAATCCAGGTGTTTTAAGCATTTTCTAATGCAACATCTCTCCAAAACTCATCTGCTCAATAGATACAAAACAAAGTCTAGCTGGCTGGTAAACTCGGTGTTAAGTTTTTTCCTTTTAATTTGTAGGGTGTTGGTGTTTGTGCACCAATGAAGCTTAGTATGTAAAATTCGTCAGGTATAAAAAACAACAACAACAAATAAAGTGAAATTTTTTGGTAGGGTAACCACAAGCAAGTTCAAATGTGCATTGACACGCAAAAAAAGCAGGCATAGGCTTCCACATCTGCCATATGGTAGGTTTAAGTAGAAAAGCAAATTTGACCTAAAATTTTTCATTACCTGCTACTGTATTAATTGTTAAATTGTTTTATGATACATTACATTAAAAAATATTTTCTTTGTTTTTCATCAGTAATGTGAAACTTCTTTTCTACGGCACCTATCTTCATCACAGTCCCAGAAATCAAGAACATGCAGCATGCATTTTTCTTGTTGTTAAATTATGAAGCCTTTTGCATACCAGTCAATAATTCTTGAAGTGAACACACAACTTACCTTTAGATTGAGAGGGTTCAAGTTCATTGGTGGTACAGTGCAGTAGCCATAAGCATTTTTTACCTACAAATTAAAGTAAAAGAGTTATCGTATAACTGCAAAATTGAATGTGCTGTATGGCCACTTTTGCTATGAGGAACAAACCATGACAGCATTCAAAATAAAAAACAATTTTTGATAATATGTTACTACGTACAGGACAAAAATACAATACAAAGCACGAAGAGGTGAAACCATGGGACTAAAGTTGGATGATTTTACGATGCTTCGGCATTGAATGATATTTGTTTCTGCCAATACTGGAATCGTCAGCTTTACACGACATTCCACGTAACTTCTGAATGATAATATTGCAAGTATCACTTCCACGAAACTAAACTGGCTTATAAATATTTCAACAAAATATATCCTGGGATATTGCGTTTATTTTCATTTTTTTAAAGTATGAGAGGCAAGACCTGCCCAAAGCACCATGTCCATTTATTTAATGGTGCAAAAAGTCTTTGCGATAATTACAACTTATAGGCCTATACTAGGCTGACCACTCCGATTCAGGTCTAAAATTATAGGAATTTTGTCAAATTAGAGGAAATAAAGGAATTAAATTGTAAACTTATAGGAATAATATAGGAATTTTTATTGAGGATTATACTTTTATTTCAGAAAAATAGCCAACGCTTAATTTTTTCTAACAGCTTTGTTGCTGTACTTCCTGTTTCAGTCACACAGACTATCATTTTCCTACAACGTACAACCCTAATAAGTGTTAGTTTAGATTTCATGTGACGTGCCAATTCATTAGTAAGTCAACAAACATCTTGCATACGATAATATGCAAGATTTACTGTAGAATACCGTAGTATATCGAGAAGGAAAATAAATCATTAGTGATGACGAAAATGAACTACAGCAAAACATTCTAAACTTTTCAATACAGTTGTTGGCATCTTGTTGACGAGTTAAGGAAAAAATACCCACCGTTTCACTTTTTCCATTTACTTTTGCACACGCACACAAATTTGCTGATGCTTTCGCTAACTATGTAAAAATTGAGACTAAATGTGGGATCTTTGCCACATTTGCCAAAGAAACCGCAAGCACGTACAAGTTTTGTAAACTTACTTGAGCTTCCAGCAGGTACAAGACCCACTTTCCATTTGGTTGACCGTTTTCGATTTCGTAAGGCCATTCAACAGTGACATTGACTAAACCAACATTTGATGGTCCACGGTTTGTTATCTAATCATCGCAAAAAAAAATGCTTTAGTGTGATGAAATATGGTTTACCGGTACAGGCTGTTATTAAAAAATAAACCCTCATCAAAGTTATGATTGTGTACTTACACGATATGTATGGTTGACAGGCGCACCAACTTGATCTTCATGCGTAATAGCACTTTCTCCTACGATGTCGCCACCATAGAAAACTTGTTCTGGCTCTGACCAACTACAAATGAAATTCATACAGAAATGTCTTTATCCTGATTCTAAGGAATTTTAAGCATTGCTTATGTGCTCAGTCTACATCGCTACAACATAGTAATATAATTAATGTGCTAATACTGACAGCTTGTAAAATGCTAGTAATGTTCATATGTGAAGAAGTAAAAGTTTTAAAATATAACAGCAAAGATATGACAAAAATAGTGGATCCTGGGCATTTCTACAATTTCAATTTACCTTCGTCTCCATCCTATTCTTGGGTTTTGGATAGTTAATACTGGGAAAGTGGCCCTCACATAACTGAATTACTTATACAAACTACCAAGTCTCCTGTTACCTCCCACCCTTACAACACAAACCATACTACATTACTAAAGACACATCACTACTGCAATTGCAATTATTTTAAAGATTTTGCAGTAGCTTTAAAAATGAACTATTAAGACGTTGGAATTTTGATCTTGTGGAAGTCTGATGACACAAAGAAAAAACACTGTTTCGAGGTCGTAGAAACTTTAGAAAATCCACAGAAATTCCACAAAATGTTCACAAAAATTAATTTTATCATTAATAAGGTTCACTATAAGTGGGCTATCATTACAAGAAATCCAATTAATTGCTCTTTCTCTCCTCTATGTCGGTAAGCAATGCTGTACTACCGAATTTAGTGAAGCATGACACACTTTTGTAATGAAATAAGAGTTCTTTTTTTATGTTGAAGCTGAAATCAGGCTTACATTGTGCTATACACCTGCGCTGCTTGCCTGCACTATAAAGCCACAGAAGCGCTGAATAAGTTTGCAGAATTTACGTCGTTCGACATAATAAAAAAAGTAAAACTTGTTTTCTTACCCCTGAATTTCTACTTCTGCTCTTGTCACAACTCTAGCATACAGATGAATGTATGGGTCTTTGGTTCTGTTGCGTTCTTGACTTGTCCTGTACATGTAAAGTTTGCATTATTGTCTAAAACACTCCTGGTTGAGGTATTATATAATTCACCATGTAAGTCTTAAAACTTACGAATTTGTTTTCACAGTCATGTGCAAAGTGGTTTCCGTGTGGTCTAGTTTTGCAGGGCTGAATCGAAGTGTTATTACAGTAGGAGCCTTTCAAATAGAAAAAAAAAAGTAAACTCAAAATTAAAGAATGTTTGAATTTAGGAAGCCAAAGCAATACATATAATGTACATAGCACATATTACATAAAGATTACAAAGTTTGCCCCAACTTATCGGAAGGTAAATGATGATGGGGTGATATTCTATGAAGTGGAACACTTCTCCTTTGAATCTCATTCCCTTATAAACACTTTAGAATTTCATGCGGGCAAATTAACCAAGTAGAAGACAATTCATATTCTCACCAAACGTTTCGTGCGCCAGGATGCAGCATTTTGACAGAAGGCAAATTAAAACATGGTGGAGACTCAAAGATGAAGTGCACCACTTCATCATCATCATTATCATTCTCGTGCCATCATTTACCTCCTGTTGCAGCCTGTTTGCATGATCCATGTAGCCCATTTGTACTGAACGCAGAGACAAAGGACAAGAGCAGCTATTAAAATGTTTACAAAACCCAGTTTGTCATGAGAAGTCCTGGAGCAATTTGTTTAATAAACATACAAATTTTACCATTTACATTGGACTTCGTCAGTACAGTATAGCCAATCGATTGTTTCATAGTGGGATTGGGTGGAAAAATATTTACAAGGGGTACCTTTGAAAACTGACCTAAGTAACTCAGGTTGCAAAGAAACACGCTGTTGCATGTACTAATTGTGTAGGTCGTGCGAGATGTCGCGTCATAATCCCCTGATCTAGCTTGATCTTATACGATTGCCTGTACATATGGCATTCAAATTAAGCTCCAGGCAGTAACCTAAACAACAGAACCAAACATGGTCGCCGAGCTTGGTTCCTGAGGGTAACTGGGGCGACAAGAGGGTAACACTGCAAACGAATCGACTGTCGACCGATCAGAATCGAGAAAGAAACAAGGGGCGTCCGTTGCATTTATTTGCATTAATTCGCTGTGTTATGTGGATGAGTTTATGTTCGTTCGGTGCAGGGTGGAAGAAGGTTCAGTGTTAAAATTCTATAAACACGCTTCAGGAATTATTAATTAAATCTTCAACGTATCTTAACAGCAAGCACGTAAATAAACTCCTGCTTGCTGTTCAAAATAATACTGTTTGTAGTTTATTGCTGTCACGTGACAATCGTTCTAGTGACGATTTTGGGTTAAAAATGCTACTAATTCATGACGTGTAGAGACCACGAGAGTGACATTTGCTTGATCCAACCAGGTTACTTTTCGAAGGCACCCAAACTGATCCTAGGGCAATACACAACGGCAAGGCTAATGGTCTAAGTGTTCATACAATGAAAGAAGTGCAGTATGTTTGAAACAACGTCAGCAGTACGGCTCATTACGGCTCATAAACAATATCAGTACGGCTCATAAACAATATCAGCAGCACTGAGATGAGCAGAACAATGTGGTTAACAGAATTTAATATTAAAATATATTTCACCATATATTAGGTCGTCATTGCGATTTCTATTTATTTTTTTAGTTATACTGTTTGAGGAAGACCAATAAAAGCAGTGAAAATTGACAATTAAACAATTAGACAATTGCAGGAAGAGCTGTGCCATCTTAACATTTTACCCTTCACATGCTGTGGAATTTCAAAAAAAGAGCAACTAGGTTCAGTACGAAACAAAAACTAATATACGTACGGAATTTTTATTTTGCAGTAGGTTGCAAACTTTTCTGTAAATTTGTACTAAGTAAATGGGCTGATGACAAAATGTACTTTCGCATTAATGTATTAGAAGAATGGTTATTTTACAAATTTAACATTTAAAAATATGAAATCAGTGGAGATTCTTAAAAAGCAAATAAGCGTTCATCAAAATATTACGCATGGATGCTTCATCGTAGCAGTCCTAAACAGAATCTGTATTTGAACATTATAGAGAAATTATAATTTTCACAGAGTTTTGTTTTTTAATAATTGGTACTCTTTATCCACTGAATTTGGTGAATCTGATAAACCTTGTCAACAGATGGTTTTAAAATTTTTGGTCTGCACCGTCTCTCTTGACGTCACAGGGTGCAGACAAAAAATGTAAATCAAGCTGACAAAATAGATCGTTAAATCTAAACTAGTTAATGGGTGATTCTACCTCTTACCTAATATAAAAATCGAGTGAAAATAAATCAAATTACTTTATAACTACCATGGGAAGAAGCATGGAAACTATTTAATACATATTTCAAATAAGAGATACATGTAAATGTAGAGTTACTGATCAAAGCAAAAGGCACTTACCGGCATCTTCTTAAAAGGATTATCAAGTCTGCAATAGACAACAGTTGAATTGTGCAATATGCAAGGATGCTTCAGAATCTAAAATGATTCAACAAAGTTGCAAAGTGTGAATCTGGTGACCAAAACATTATCAAACATCAAGGGCATGGTACACATTAATCCTGACGCGTTTACATGCAAAATCAGTACTTCATAGTGTAAAGTATTGTGCCTCTAGCCACTCATTAAATATGTCTCTTCCACTTAGCATGCTATTAAAAAATACAGAATAGATCACAATGTAAAAGGTAACGAAGCAAGTCTGAATTAAAGACTAGCCTTGTGAGAATACAAGATGTACTAATCTGAGAAAGAAAGAAAAGTAAAATGACTCGACTGGGACGCGAGCCCAGGATTTCCCGCTTACTAGCCGCTGCTCTAACAACTGGGCTAGCGGGGCGGATGCTGGCTACATGTTCTAGCTGAGCTTAGTAGCCGTTCAACCTTTCTCAGTGGTGACCAAAAAGCCACAAACATACACAAGGAGGGAAAGCAACTTGCTTCTTGGCCTCCACACAAAAAATAATGCGAGCAATAAATAAAGAATTGCTCACAAGGTAAGGCATTAACGAAACAAATAGTCTGCATTAAAGAGTGGCTTTGTGAGATACTCTGAGAAGAAAGAAAAGACAACTGCACCCACTGGGACTAGAAGTTCCAGCTTACTGGCCAGAGCTAATAACCATAATTTGTTATTGTCATGCATTTAATTTCTGCACCATCCTGGAAATGTTTTACCTGGTGAACCAGGAAATGGCAAGTATCAGACCAGAAAGAGGTTTTTGGTAAGAGTGAACTGGTGGCTCTCAACACACTGTTACGATCAGTCAATAAGTAGAAATAATTGAAACCAAGATAAGAAGAGTACTTGGCTAGCTGGTTGAGAAGGATGGCTAAAGTAAATAGCCACCAGTCAGGAATGCACAACTATCCCACTCACTAGCAACTATCAATCAAGAGAAAATAAAACTCGAACATCATAAAATAAGTGAAGTACAGCTTTGGTTATTTCAAGATGAGGTCTGCTTGCAGTTCCGGGTTCATTACACATGGTAATCAGGTGGTCTTAGAAAGCAGCATGGTTTAAGCTGTAAACTATTACCCATTTAAAATGAGAATGTTACAAATTATAGAATAAGTTACATGATCAGGCAATGACGTTAGTTCATTCACAAATAGTGACTAATTGTCACACTACCATATAAACTGTTAACGTTAAACGTACACCATAGCATTAACTAGTACTGGCTTAGAATTAAATGTAAAATAACGTGGAAAAGCACTGCATACTTGCACAAGTTCCAAAAGACAAGAGCATGAAGAAAAAGGAAAGATTGAGTAAGTCAGAGGAAACGGAAATGAATACAGGTTTCGAAACTAATTTTTGTCCAAATTTAAATGGAAAGGAATGCCAAACTAATATGTTGCAAAATTAAAAAAAAACAACAACAGTTATTAAGTATCACCAGGGGCAGACTGAACTAACTGGCCGTGACAGCAGTAGACGACACTGGATTGGGTGGGGGGGGGGGGGCATCGTTGTAAGAGAGGGCATTAACATGAGCCATCAAAATCAGTTTCCTGCCAATTTAAATCCAGGCAACGTGCAAGGCTATGACTAGGGACCTAAATACACTTTTAGAAGTCCTGATGAAGAGAGCAGAGTGACTGCTGAAAATTAGCACGACTGTGACTGTCTTTTTTATGAAATTATGCAATCATGGATGGTAGAAACTCTTTTGACAGTTGGGCAAGAAAAATTTGACCCCAAACTCTCTGGCCCCGCTGGTGCTCCCCACCTAGCCACCTCACTCAGTCTACCCCTGCATAACACCACTGTAGTTTTTGCAACTAAGCTATCCTTTCCATAAACCTTTATGAAAAAAATTTTATACAGCTAAACCCAATTATAACATACCTCTAATAAACCTGTTATAACAATGCTATTTTTTATTTGATTTGATTTTTTATTTGAGTTCTAACGGGCCCACAGAGCCATACACTCAAATGATAACCTACCTTACCCTACTTAACCAAACCATAATCCTAAGTAACAATACATGCAAAATTAATTATTTGTAACAATAAACCTGATAAAACATTGTATTTTTAATGCCCTTGAACTTTCAGTATAAAGAGGTTTCATTGCAACTGCATTTAGCATGATTTTTCTCTTTATGCATATAACACATGAAACTATACACAATTTCAACAACATCATATAAAAATATACTCAAAAAATATACGATGCACATTTTGACCAGTGGCGTAATCTGTTTGGTTAAAACTCCCCCCCCCCCCCCGCCCATAATTTTTTTTTTTTATCAGATACAACAAATACTAAGACTTGGCGTGCATGAAAACCCCGATTTTTATGAAATCTGGTGCATGGCAATTTTAGCAAAATTTTAGTTGTGGTTTTACAAAATCTGCCACGACGCAAATGCTGGCATATGGTGGTTGCTTCCTTATGAAATAATTTTAAAAACTAGTAGCAACAAAACGGTATATAATAATGTAAATTTAAAAAAAATACATTAAAAAATCCACATTTATTAGGGAACAACACCTGAAAGCTGCCATGCTTTAGTTTACTTTTTATTTTGCCAATTTTTTCAAGCGCTTTCTATTGGAATCAAAATCAGCTGTTCGGTTGACAGTTTCCGTGAAACGGTGGTTGGACGTTACAGCATCTTGAAAATAATGACATCCATATCGCGGTTAGCAAATAAAACATATTTCCGTGCTTTTAATATTTTATTTTTGATTATTTACTTATTGTATAGCAAGGTTACTCGTTATTAACCCTTTGAGAACTGCGTTTTTTTTTATATCTCCAAAAAAGTAG
>JAHWFP010066209.1:143741-166316 GCA_023313725.1 Lithobius niger
GTTAAGGGAACCTAGTATTGTTGTCATTCCTGCATTGTTGGCCATCTCGCGCGTAGTAAGGACTCTGTTTTTAATACTTCAAGCTGTGCTTGTGTTTGGCCCGAGATTTTTTCGGGTTTAGCACTCAAAGGGTTAAGCTGAAACGTTTTCATAGGCATATTTGTTATGGCTGTTTGCAGACCGTGTTGGCCTTCTAGAGGTCTGGCCCCGTATACATTGCATACATATCACACCTGTAAGTTACGCCACTGACTTTGACAGATAGCTTTTTAATTTCAGTGCCCTTAGTCCTATCTCCCAAACAGTATTTTAATTATTTCTTCTGTCTTTTACATTAAAAAAAAGATTGCGATGAAATAATCAAGCACACATTACAAATTTGAGTAAACTATGGAAAAAGAATACCATACGCTTGTCACTGTTATGAGAAGATGAAGGGAACAACCATTTTGATTGCTTACACCGATCTACTCAGCACTTTTTAAATACAGGAAGATGCAAACATCCACGCATGGTGATCACTCACTTCTGGCGAGCCTACTCCTCCAATGTATGCAATTGTCGGAGGATAAAACACGTAAACTGCGGCCTCGTAAGCAGATTCATTTTTGTTGATCACTGAAATTCTAAGCTTGACTTCATCCATATCGCCTAAAACAAGTTCGTTGCTGCAAATAGCAAGGTAATGCATGAAATCAACATAGACTCGGATGATTATGACAAAACCGTTTGAACAAAACTAGTATTAGAAAATTAATGAAGAGGTAAACAGTTTAATTTGGTCTTACTCTGGGAGTAGCAACTGGGCCTCTGTGTGTAAGTCACTCTCACAGATTTCACCTTCACAGTCTTTTTCAAATGTAGCCTGTAAATAAATAAAAACATTAATTACAATTCGGTGTGCAATTTCTATGCTTAACTTGCACGTTAACTTTTAATTCTTACTTGTTAGAGGAGTACAAAAAAGGGGCCCGACACAATATATTACAAAGTTGTTTAATATAGTAATTTTGTCCCAAAATATCAGTTGTGTAGGACTGTATTTTGTTATATTACCTCAACTTTAGGGTGGCATTAACTAACTCATTATGCACAACAGTGTAATGGAGCAAAATAGTTGCAACATTATTGTAACAAAACACATGGCTATCAAATTCCCTCCTGTTTATAAGCTTACGTAGCACTCAATAACTTACTTCAAATATTTTTGTAGCTTCTTGTTGATTCAATATGGGATATCGATCAATATTGGGCAACGATCCTCTTAATTGAGTAGATTTAGGTGGTTTTGGATCATCTTGAATTAACGAATATGTTAATTTGAACTTGATTGGATTCAAGATGTCCCGATTGGTTTTCTGAAAGTAAAATCATGGAAATATCCCAAATAAGAAGACTTTTAACTTCCAGCCGTAACAACCTTTTTTAATAAGCAACAAATTCATTATGAGCAATTTAACCAGGTCTAGAGAATTAGAATTAGGTTTAGTATACACACACTATATAATTACTGCTAGAATATGAAAACAAATGTCAGCTTTTATGTAAATAAAACTCGGAAAAACTCCGGAAAAAAATTACCGCACACTTTCACAATCAAAATTACACAGTACGAAAATTAACGATGCTTTTATGTAGCTAATAAGTAAACATGCTTTAACCATAAATCGTTTATTAAATACTCTTGTGAAGCTAACGTCCACCCTCTTAAAATGCTTTGAAGCCAAAATCACAAAATAATGGTGGTGCTAGCACCCACCCTTCAATCGGCAATGCTTGACTGACACGGAATTGAAAGCCCACTGCCACGCCGTCTACACAGCGCACATAGAACACTTTGACATGTACTAACGCCCACTCCTTTCTCCCACTCCACTCTACACGCAGTTTTTTGTGTGCCACAGAACACGTCAACATGTACTTGGGAGCAAACAGACTTTAAAATTAGATACAACCACCAAGCGGAGGAATATTTAAGAGGGCATGGTGGCAATGTGTCAACCACAGCACGTGAAGTTGGAGTTGATCGTAAAATACTTCGAAAATGAAGAGACCAATAAGACGTCCTTGTTTTAAATGACTGTGGGAAGTCAAAGCAACTTGAAAGAATGCATTCAGAACGGCCACCTACTTCCGACTAATTGGATTCAGTCAACTACGATTTTAGAAAAAGAATTGAGTGACGGGAAGACTGCTTAACCCTTTAAGGAGTATGAACGTATATATATGTTGGCAACGATGTGGCCCAATTGAGTATCAAAGTATATATACGTGCGTGAAAGTGCGGGTCGAAAAATGCAATTTTCGGCCAAAATATCGACAAGAGAAACGCTGAAATTCGCTACCTGATATGTTGTGCATCTATTTCTGTAATTAAAATGTTGTTACCGATGTCTTTAATTTCATAAAAAGCACTTTAGTTGAGTGTAGTCTCACTAAAAACTACAAAAATGTCGCGTTCGTTCGTTTTTTCCGAAGTTAGAAGCAAAAAATTAGTCATTTTCGATCAGCGGTAGCGATCGGACCGTTTGACTGGGCGCCGCCATCTTGAATTCGTTGAAGAGCTGGAATTCCCGTATATCCAGGTTTCTCAACATATTATTTCGATGGCCATCTCGCATTGGCCAATCAGACGGAATGTTAGAGGCTGTTTCTGGCTGTCTCCAGCAACATTTCCAATGCACTTGAAATCGCGCTCCCTCATTGGCCAGTTGGTACCACATGACCGATTTGGCGCGTTCTCATTGGCTTACGAGCGATTTCACAATGGCCGCCATGGCGCGCTCCAGATTTCACGTGAGCGCTAGTGTTTAGTTTGTCGTTGAAAATTACGAGAAAGATGAAGTTTCACTGCATTAAAAACTTAAAATAGCAGCTACGATGGAAAACTAAAATGGAAAAGGAGCCTATAAAACTTCACACTGTCGCTTATCAGGTGGGAACAACATTTTGTAGCCTAACTAACGCAGACGCGTTTCGGACGCGTTTTTTCAACATGGAAATTTTCAGCTTTAGTTCATTACCGCCCGTAATTTTATGAAATCGTTCTCGAAAACTATTAAAGTAATTTATCTGATTTTTTCTGCACCTTAATGAATATCTGTTGCGTGCACGTAGCGAGTTTAAGATCATAGTGTCCAATATTTTTCGCAAGAATAAATATTTCGTAGTGCCTCACTCCTTGGGTGACTACCAAAAAAAATTCACTCCATGAGTGACAACAATTTTTTTTTAACTCACTCCTTAAAGGGTTAACAACAAAATGTGCTGCAGTTGTGCTGCCAAGAATGGTGTGCAAAACTTTGAAGGTTGGCTACATGGCTGGAAAAAAAATATGTACGGATGCGTCGTGGAACATGCAGGGATGAGTCGTTGAACACGTAGCAATGAGTCGTGGAACAAACAACTCACAACATTTTCCTAGCAGATTATAAAGAAAAGCTTGATGCCTAACGAAAAAGCATGAATGTACTTTCGGTAAAAGAACTATTACATGTTGCATAACAGTTTAAACAAGGGGATCAAACTATGGTCAGGTAAGTCATTATCATTGAATGAAAATACAGTAAACGTTATAACGATGGGGGTATTAAAATGCCGTACATTTTTATTGTGTAGTTTTGATTTGGTACCCAATGCAACGAACAACACACATGATAAAGTACTGTTAGGATTGGAGCCATCGACGCACAATAAAAAAAAACGTACTGTAGTGCTGTGTGGAGGAGCAAACCGCCATAAATTCCAAGCTCTGATAATACTTAAAGAATGGAATGGAATCCCACCACATCTTAAGCATCAGCTCGTCATTCCGGAAAAAATGGCTGGATGACTGCCTATAAATATCAGCATTGGATTCCTCGTGGATGGGGACAGTGACACCGACGATGTAAGAAGATTGCTGTTGCTAGATGGGGATTGCCTTTACGTGACTGATGAAACTAAATAAAGTTTAGCAAATCTTGTTCATATTCTTGCAGGTTTGTTTATTTTAGCACTGGTATTCATTTTTATGCAACTAGAGCAGGCGAACTTCGTTGTACTGAAAGTCTTTGTTACACTGAGAATTATTGTTGCTGGGTAGCCAAGCAGTGTAAGCATAACATGCATTCCGCATTCAGGGATGAAAGTCATTCTTGGCTGAAAACGAGAAAATAGGAGATTAGCCACCAAATTTGCACAGTTTTGGGGTCTGCATTTTTAGGAGGTGTGCAGCGCTAAAAAAGAGGAAATCAGCTGCAACGAGGGCGTCATGCCTGTGCATTGCTCTTGCTAAGCATGTTTCTTTCATGTGCTCTGATTGGCCATGGTTCCCTAGGACATTTCGTTGCGCAAACCTTTGTTCACCTTTGCGTTTTTTATTTTATTTTTAGGGTGTTCTGCAGTAGCGCAACCGATTATCGTGTCCATTAACAAGCCTTTTAAATATTAATTAAGGGAAGAATGGGTGAAATGGCTGCAGAATGCTAGCCAAGCACACAAGATGTAGTTTGTATTTCCTGTGCACAGCGATAGATTACGGTGGAGACAATCGTAACCACAGTTCAAGCAGTGTGGGGTAAGTACAGCATTAGGAGGCTTGGAAGAAGTGCTTGTGACCAGAAGAAATGCAAAACGATGAAGACGAAAATTACGAAAGCGTATTCAAGGAAAAGAGATTCTGACAGAGACAATGACTTTTTGGGCTTGGATGATGACGGAGAGTCATGTACGATAATAACATTGCTTAGGCCTAATGTTGCAACGTTACAAAAATTGTACCAAAGAACAGCTTTGTGATACAGACCTACATAATGTAAACTGTTAGTTTAGAACTGAATAAATTACATTATTGTTTCACGAGGTCAACGCAATTAAATTAAGGTAACACTATCAAATATTTGTAATGGAGTAGACGCCAACCCGTCCACTGTGGAATAACGCCCATTTTAATTAGAAACAAAGTCCAAAAATTAAGTTGTTGTACTGTATTTAACACCCGCCCTTGTATTATATCAAATTTTTACAGAAGCCCATGGGCAGTTACTACACTATTAATACAGGAAATATAACAGAAAAGACTAGATGGCGCAGCATTAAATAAATACAGAGGCTTAAAATAATTCTAGTGTGCAAACGATCATAGAAACATGTTAGCATTTATTCAGTATCAATTTTACTAATTTGTTAACATACCAACGTGTGATACCGCTACAGTGTAAAACAGACTACAAATTCTACCAGTGTGTGCTTACCGTTAGATAAACGATTTCCTTCTGACAACGTTTGCGATTGATGTCATGCGCAGGCATGGTAATTTTTTGTTGTACAATATGTTTGATTTTAGGGTTGTTGGCATTTTTGAAAATCACACGTGCAACTTTCTTGCCCAAGAAAGTTTCCGCTTCTATTGTATAATTCAAGTCTAATATAGACCCTGCGGTCAACGTTTCAGTGGAAGTAATGGTGAAACAGGTCTTGAATGAAAAACTGCAAAGAAATTAAATTAGAAACAATTAAGAGTAGTCCCTGAAGCTGCCTTGAATGCATGGAGTACTAAATTATGAATTTGAAAAAAAAATCTAATCATTCTTCATTAAAATAGGTGAATGCATACCAATTTGTGTAATTGGAAATGCTTATAGTTTAAATAATATTACACCAACTATATAAGCAGTAAATACTATGAAGAAGCAAATAAAAAAAATTGGCGTTAACAAAGTAAGGATGACAAGTGAGCAATCGTGAGCACAGACGTAACACCATCAATATGTCCTCCGGGATCTTCAGCAACATCACCCAACTTATCCCAGAGAGCTTAAAATTGTATGGGAATATGCTGCCCGAATCTTGCTGAAAACACTAACCATTTTTAATTTGTTCAAACATTTATAGTAAAAAAGGTGATTTTTTTTCAACTTAAAATCGTCAGGTGGTGCATCCATAGCTAAGCAGCGGGAGAAAAACGAGGACTTCCGTCCTACTGACAGTGGTGAAAAGTGTTAGCCCACTGATGAAAAGCACTTTCTTTCCAAAAACTTTGCTACTATTTATTTTGCTTTTAACTTGTGAATTGTAACAATAGCACAAAATTACAAATATATCAGCAGATCGATTCCAACGACTGACTACGGTTTGTACGAGACTTAAGAAGTTTTATGCGACGCTGAATAAACAGTTGCACACGATCATACACATTTCTCAGTATTATAAAGGATTTCTAAATCTTTAAAACAAAGAAAAATATGTTCATGATGTGTAGGTCTAAAATAATTTTTAGCCGAGTTAAAGCATACGATTGATTTTTTCTATTTAAATTCATTTATTTCTTATCTTTACCAAATAAAACAAAAGCCAATTTGGATTACAATTATTTCTTCTAAATATTGCTACAAAGTTGTATTCTTTGCAAAAAAAAAAAAAAAATGTAAAGCGGGTGGTAGTTTTCCAGGTAGTCCTAAATTTGAAGATTCAGTTCATCCGATATTCGAAACCACAACAAGAAATAGCACAGAAATTCTTAAAGAGTCTTACCAAACAGCTGAGTTATCTGGATCATCTTGACAGCCTTTAGCATTTGGGTCGATGTTTTGATAATCGCCTTCGACTGAAGTGGTTATACCGATGATAGGTCGAGCACGCAACATTGCTACGGCGTCATTTTCGTAAGCACCGACTACTAAATCTGGGTAATTGTTGGCATCCATGTCTATACCTCCAGATAGGGAATAACCAAATGTCCGAATTGTTGTTGGAAGATCTTCTGCTTTGATAATCTAAAACCGCAAGGGAATAGCAATTGTTCACTTGTCTATCTAGTTAAAGTGAATACACACTTGTTTATTGTAAAATATTAAGTATTAACAATACATAAAACGATCTACTGATAAATATGGTGGACTTAAAAGGGTGTTTAAAATAGATTTGGTTTAAAACGATGTATTTTATTCTTACCTGAGCTGGTTCTCTCACAATACCATCTTTAGCTCCTAAAAATATGTACACACGACCAGTTTCTTCGTAAGGAGCTCCTACTGCAATATCTGTAAATACATTTGGGCTAATCGTTTAACTACAGACTTCTAAAATGTATTCTAAATACAGCTTAAGAATATTTCAGAGCAAGATAATATTACACATAAATAAAGATCACCAACTTAAATAATAAGCAAAGGCCCATAACAGGTATGTCTTATTGCACCATTCCTACTTGCAATACTTGATAGGTCAAATAATGCAGTTTCAGCAAGGATTACTTTAGTTTTGCCTGCGAGTGTGGGATTTTGTTGTTTCAGAAGACTGTGAGCAAATTTAAACCATACACTAGGGGAACTATTAGCAATATTTAAAAATTAACTACTTCTTTAGCATTATTACGTTAAATCAAACGTTTAAAAGAATGAAACCCCACAAATGCAGTTAACACTGCTGCAATGCTTGCTTATTCAAAGGACCGTGATGCATTCAATTACAGGAGTAGAACTTGCATTAAAGACAGATTGTGAATTAACACTGTTGCATACCTGTGATGTGTAGCAGTGACTTGAGAACAAGGGTAACCCAATGCAATAATAAGGAAATCGAGTTACCCCATTTTATAGCCCTAGACATCACTTTCAGTTTGTCCATCCCTTTATGCAGCAATGATGCAATTTTTAAGAATATTTTTCGCACTACCAGGTCCTAGGACCTACTTGAAGCTGGAGCATAGATGCGCTCACCGACAAAACAGCGGGTCCCCATGGGAACCTGTGGCTCAAGGTAGTGCACCACAAGCGACAACAAGTTCCTAGGTACCCGTGCAACAGTGGAGTAAGTCAGCTAACAAGAATACCTATACTGAGGGCTGTAATAGTACTTGTTGTTAAAATATTCAATAAGGTTCCTGTACCGTTACAAACTAGTACCATAATAATTTGATCCATCTAGAAGAGTGCATACAATTATGTAGAATGTAGTTCACATGTTTCTTGCTGCCTGACAAAGATAGGAGGACTGAGAATATTTAATTTTCGGATAATGCCTATCGAAAATTCGTAATACTGATGTGATGAGTATTGACATTTTTGACTCTATTTCGTCATTGGTTTACTCTATATTTCTATCACTCACAAGTAGAATGGTCAAATTCTTTGCCAATAATGAATAAATAACGAAATGCCGTAGGTAATGGTTTACAATATTTGGAGGTCCATAACTCAAAACAGGTATTTCATCACTTACCCCATTATTGCATTGGGTTCATTGCTCAAGGTTTAATATAATTTAAGGCTTAATAAGGTTAAGGAGTCTATTTCAGTGAAGCTTCAAATTATGTAACTAGTCCCAGTTCATTCACTTTTTACAATGATCTATGATGCCCGGTTGTTTTGGTTTTTTAATGGAAAAAAAATTATGCCGGTACAGAAGATAGGCTGCACAAACCAGATGGCAAAAAATTCTTTACTTTTTTGTTTAATTCACTATATGTACGCAAATTTGTATACATAGATTTGAATGCACTAACATAACAATGTCCTTACCTTCATATTTGTCTTTATTAAGATCACTGCAGTTAGCAATTGCGAAACCAAACCTCGATTCTTCTACACCTGTTATTTTTTTCGGAACATCATTTTTCCTAATTCCCTAAAACAAATTTATGTTTGATGGTTAGTTCGCACAATCAGCAATCCCATAGCAAAAGTAGATATTTGGTCAAGTGACTTTCATGCACATAGAAAAATTAAACGTCTTAACTAAGGCTGCACCGAAACCGATACTGAACCGGATCGGTTGCCGATATTAGCGGTATCGGTGTCGGCAACTTTCACGAAAATATTGATAACTCTGGAACAGTTCGAGATTACGACACGCGGTTTGCGGTATTTTGCTCAGGAAATCACTGAGTATCTTCCTAGCCAGGTTTTAACAGTGGGTTACTATTTCAAATTTTTTTATTTAATAATTATTGGACTTAACAGAAAATTACACCGTTTATGAAAAATTGGGGATTCAATTTTGAATACCGATATCGGCAAAATTGGATAAAACTGGATCGGTCTCGGTAAAGTTGGTATTGGTGCAGCCTTAGTCTTAACATCTTGTTACACATGCGAACAGGTTTCTTATTTGAACGAGTCTGAAGTACATATTGGTAAATATGAGCATTTATTGTAGTTCAGAGAAAGGTAACAAGCAGTGTTCCTCACAATATCCACAAAACGAATCAATTTGGTCATGACTACGCATAACTAAGTGGGTAAGGAGGCTTTGGTTTAAAACTAGGGAAACAAATTGAATGACTATACCAACTAGATTACTACTTAAACTTAATTTACGGATGGGTTTAATCATTACACTGAATCAAATTATTAACATTGTACTGTTTTAAAAACTGTACACATGTGTTTTTTAAGTTTTCACAACTACATTAAGTACAAAGTTAAATTTTTACCTGTTTGGAGTTCATGTAAATGTATATGGCACCACCCTCATCTTTTCCATAGTAAAATGGAGCACCAACAATTAAATCAGGGCGCCTGTGGAAAAAAAAAACGAAAATGTTAACACTGATAAAAATTAGTTTTTACTGTCCTAAAATACTTACCTTCAGTACGTGCTAAAATTGCTTCGATTTGCTTTAAAAAAGCAAATCGGAGGGATTTTAACACATACTGAAGGTTAGTATTTTGCAGAAAGTAAGAAACTATAATTTTAAAAATAAAATTGGTTTTTACTTATCCTAAAATACTTCCGTTTAGGTGCTCAATGCTCGAAGACCTTAGATATTCACTTTTAAGGGGCTTCCACTGCACCCCACCAGGTGGCATTGCATGCCAACTCCCAGCATGCAAATGCTCCTTCCCATCACTTTGTGTTTGCTGAACTTATCTGTTTAGCGAAAGCGAGGATGGTGGGTTGTCAGTGTCACTAAAGGTAAGTATTTTAAGATAAGTAAAAACTAAGTTTATCTTTAAAACTATCGTTTCTTACTATCTGCAAAATACTAACCGTCATTATGTGCTAAATCGTTTCGATTTGCTCTTTTAATTGCCCGGAATTAAATTGAAACTGCTGTTTACTGTTTCAATCCATATTATGGTGAGTTTAGCTCTCTCATGGTAGGATCGCGCTGGTGCCGCGCCTTATATCATACCGATATAGCGCTTGTCTGCTCATTTTTGTTTCGGGCATGCGTCAGGAAGGAGAACGCCGCTCTTTCTTTTATTGTGGATGCTTCTCCACTCTTCACCAGGTTGCATCTTGGAAAAGCAAGTTGACTTGCATTAGCCTCTGGCTTAAAATTTTCTAAAATGCACCTCCTAATGATTTTACGCGTGTAGACAGCATCGAGATGTAATTCGTCGAATTTAAATGTGACATTTTGTTAACTTCATGGGGCAGCAATGTTAACCTGTTTGCTTCGGGCATGTGACTTTCGGCACGACCCATGGAAATTTTGAAACCATTTACACAGTCCGCTGAAATTTCCTCTGCTTCGGCAGCCAACCCACTTGATCGACGGCTCCAACCTTTTTTGCACCGATGTCACGGCTCTGATCGTTTTTCTCTCTGTGAAAAACCATCGCAAAACTGTGCCCAACTCTGCGGTAACCCTATTCCGACTCCAAACCAGCTTTTGTTGCTAGCCTAGGCTGCGTTCTTTGTTCTCGCCGACGGATTCTTCTCTATCCGGACATGAGGAGACTTTTCCCAGGCAACCTTGAACTCTTACTCTCCGTGGTGCGAAAACCCACTTAGGCAAACGCAAACATTTAAATCGATGCATTTTGTTCTCGTTGCACGGATTTTCGATTAGATGTTTTGGAAATGAATTTTTGAGAAGAAATTTTTTGTTTGTGCGGGGCAGTAAGGACTTGAGAGTTTGGAAGCTCAATGTGTGATCGCTAATTCAAGCGATGTTGCAACTACCACCCCGACAGTGATGCCATCTACCGATGTTGAGGCTAACTATTCTCCATTTGCTAACGCTGAGCAACTCAGTTCGCAGGCGTCCGCTGTCACGTTTCCGTGCATAAAACCGATGTCCAATGACGTTTAAAAAAAAATTAAAAAGAAAATGTGAGTATGTGTAACGTTCTTAATGGGTCTTTTGTGACTGTCCCAGAACAAACAGGCACGACTGGACCGGAGTTCTTGGGTCAGAACTTGATAGTCGCTGTCAAAACGAAATTTTTAAATAAATGCGACAAAAAATGCCGAATCACTCAAGAAGAAAAACGCAAATAGTGATGTAGGCTCAAGCTCGAGCTCAAGCTCATTGTGGCTTCATGCCCACTGCGTTGCCAACCATAACGTGAACTTTCATGTGAGCACTGCCGACGAACCACTAACATCACTCATATGTGCTGATATTTTTGTTGCACCAGGCGCAGGAAATTTCGTCTAGAATCACACTAGCTGCGAAAGCCCAAGATGAAGCCAACGCTGTAAACTCACGTGCACGCACATCCGAGGAAGATCGAGATCTTTGGGGACAATGTCGTAAGCACGCCGGATAACCTAGCAGATCCAATCCACGATCTTTTTAGGAGAAACCGGCAAAAGCGTAACTTCAAAATTGGGGCCCGGAGGCAGCACTGCAATGGAGGGCCCCCCTTCATAAAAAAAATTCAGTTATTGCCACACATGGAGAGCGCCCGTTCATTAAGCAAACAAGTGTAACAAGTGTCAAACCCTGGGTCGGACGTTATCAAAGGCATGCACCAGACAAGACATTACCCTGCTGTTGCTGGCTTCAGAGGTACCAAGGCAAGTCAGGATGGATGGCGATGGGATATAAGCCGGCCATAACGAGGGAGTCCAGGAAGGTGGCCAAAGATAAGACAGACAGTATGTTCAGAGCACCAAGAGAGCAACACTGCCACTTGTCCTCCTAGACTTTTACCGTTGACACCCTATGGTATTTAAGAAGGCGACCTAACCTAATCTACTCCATTGAAGCACTAGCATGGACAAATTCGACCTCAGGGATGAAGACCCGAGACCTATGGCAGTGAAGAACAGATTCTGCTTCTTGGGGTAGTGAGGCGGCCACTGAAATCTCAGCACAATCCTTAAGTGTCAAAGCGGCCGGCCAAGTCCAAGGCCTGGTGAAACAAAATCAGAGACTGGGTCAGGTGGTAAGAGGGAGCTTTACTGCATTGGAGTTGACAAAGGTGGTTCGTGGAGGGTTCACAGCACTGACAACCAGTGTGGGCTGTACCGTAAAGAAGGTCCTGGGTAGATAAAAGTTATCGTACCGGTGAACTGCTTCTAAGGAATAAACCCAAGCATCTCACCATAATTATCCTCCTGCTGCCCAGAATGATCACTCTCATCCGATCCTTTGTCAACAGAATTCCCACCTCGAAGTCCCCCCTTGGCGAAGACGGGAGGAGGGCAAGAGTCAACGACAGCCACACAAAGTCCCTTGATCGGCGAGGTCCAGACAGAGCGAAGCGGTGAACAGGAGACGCGGCGGAGAGGCGAACTATGTAACCGAACATTTGGTAAAGGATACACAGTCCGTAGAGGCGATGAGGCGACGCGTGCGAGGCAGCCACCTGGCGAAGGGGTGATGTCGCTACATGGTGAAACGCCGACGCATGAACATGGCGAAGCACTGA
The DNA here is from genome assembly GCA_023313725.1 of Lithobius niger. Lineage (NCBI taxonomy): Eukaryota > Metazoa > Arthropoda > Chilopoda > Lithobiomorpha > Lithobiidae > Lithobius > Lithobius niger. Next base: position 156,332 of record JAHWFP010066209.1, read on the forward strand.
CACGGACCGGCGGGGAAAAACCACTGTGTGCAAGAATGGAGCTGCGCACTGGCAACACACTACTTTTGATGTCACCACCGTGCCAGCACGGAGAGTGGCAGCGGATACACTCTGCACATAATCAACAAAGATACGGCAGTCCGTTTGAGCAGAACCAAGCAGGTAGACCATGAAGTGAGGAACCCCAGGAACATCACTTGCCGACAAAACAACAGCGGCTGCCAACCTAGTCGAAGCGGCGGCGCGCTCGGTAATCTAGTCATGCACGACATCCTTCACCATAACACAAAAGTTTTCTTGAAAATCCTGAAGTTCACCCAGAACAGGACCTATGGCAGTACTAATCGAGTTCAAAACACTCACCGAAACATCAGGGTCGGACGGGGTATGGATCGGCAGCGGACTCGGTGAAACACGTGCACAAAAAGATGACACGGTTGGAAGCGCCACGGAAATCAAATTCACATCCGGAACCGATCACAACATCCGAAGTGTGTGTGTGTGTGTGTGGGGGGGGGGGGGGGAGTGCACCAGGCCACCGATGCTGCAGGTTTAGCATTACGACGGACAGCCAGCAACCGTTTCTGGTCCTTCTTCTTTTAAGTGCGCAATTGCCTTGATCTCCTTGGCAGAATGAGAAGCACAAATTTCACAGGGGAGGGGTCGTCGATAAAATGGCAACAAGAGCATTTCGACACCACAGGTGCCGATACTCCGGTGTTTGCTGGTGTGCATATGAATCCACGTCAGCAGACACTAACATTTCCTCAAAAGACTGAGACATTGTAGAAAATGTCGGCAGAGAGCAAGCATACGTCCTACCAGAGCGAATGCTCAAACGAAAAGTTGTGAGAGTGGGATTGCATGCTGGGTGTTGGCACCCAATGCCACCTGGTGGGGAACAGTGGAAGCCTCTTAAAAGTGAATTTTTAAGGTCTTTGAGCATTGAGCATTTAAATAAACGATTTAGAACTAAAACTAAAGTTTAGTATTTTCGGATAGTAGTGACAAAGGCGGCATTGAAATAAACAAAATACTTTCTTTACAAATCAAAACCCAATTAAGAACTTAGCTAAATTCATACATGTCATCAAACTGTATGTTTAATCAAATCAAATAAACTGAAAGTTATTTATTCTTAATATATTGTCACAGTATTGCTGCAATCACATTCCTTTTCACAGAATGGCCTGCAATAAATATTATTATTTTACAACACACTGGCTTATTTTTTAACGTGATTATTTCATAAAAATGTCCCATAAACTATTAGTCCATACAAGAAAAGATTATTTCAATTACTCACCCATCATTGTTGAGATCGGCAGTTGCCACTTCATAGCCAAAGGACGATGCAAACACTTCCCCTTCTAGCACCAGCTGTACATGAAGCGTTGTGTTACCTTTTTGCTTTGTGAAGAAAACCACCTGGCCAATGTTGTTGGCACGTGGTGCCCCGGCCACGTAACTCATCTCGTTGTTAAAAAACCTCCCCGAAGTGACAGCCATGCCTGGAAGAAGAAAGAACAATTTCATTGTCAGGACAGTTGCAACCTTAATGGCCAAAGATTTGAGCCCGTTGCCAAACTCTAGATGACGCTCAGGCCAGTCCATCTAATTCGGACCCTGGAATTCTATTAGTTCAGGAAATGTTTTTTTTTTACACATCCCACACCATCCCTTCTTCTGCAGTTTCTCCTCCCACACCTTTTTTTTTTATCTTCTTCTGTTTCCTCTATTGTCGTTCGAGTGTGACTGAGGCCATTTCGACAAAACAATTTGTTCTTCGTTGCGCGATGGCCGAACAACGCATGAGCATTTCGAAAGCCAAGAAATAAAAAGACCCTTCAAGCTGTTTGCAAACCAGTTTATTTCTAGTGCTTTCGAAGGTGCTTACAGTTAATGACTAAAATGCAGGGCTTTTGCCCCTTTTGTATAAGTTACAAACTTATCTCCAAACTAATCAGTATGAAAAACTAATTTGTAGCCCCCGTGCCCCCCCCCCCCATCCCTTCCAAAAAAAAAGACAGGTAAACATTTTTACTAGGTATATAATTGATTTCTGAAGATCAAAAATAGACGGCCGAGCTAAGACATACTATTATACATTAGTTTACACTGAAGCTAACAACAAAGCAAGCAAAAGAATCCAATCGCCAATCTTTAGGAATGTATCTGGATATCTTGGCTACCATCCGTGACTTGCTGTAGAAATAATCAAAGTGCCTGCGTTATTTCAAAACGTGTGAAGCTGGCCGTCATATTTTTTTTTTTACCATTTGTAATTATTTTCAGCATTCTTCACACTGTAAAATGGATTCAAAAGTTCAAAAAAGCACACTCTGAAAACTGGAGACACTCACGATCTTCTAGTTTTCGACAACTGAGCTGTTGGCTTCATCAGGAACAATAAGAGTGGTTTTCTGAACTCTGGCTACATCTTTGCCAGAGTTCAGGAAACCACCCTTATTGTGCCTGATGAAGCCAACAGTCCAGGTATCAAAATTAACACATATGTGAGTGTCTTCAATTTTGAAGGTGTGCATTTTTGAAGTTTTTAATCCATTTTACAATGAGTGAATTTCATATTATTGCCAGTAAACTTTTTCGGATGGCTTCTTCACACTAAAAGAACTTTCACTATGGTGTATGGCACCAAACTGCTTTGCATTGTACATGCGCTACCCCCGGCAACTAGACTTATAGAACGAGTTTCCTTATCACCGTTAAAAAAACAGGATTAGCGGTGCAACGGAAAACACGATTATCTCAGAATATATGTGAGATAGGAATTTCAAATTCGAACTCGTGAATTTTGTGTACCAACGCTTCCGTGTCATGACCTTTCAACCAAATCAGGAAAAAATGCTAACGTTATAGTTTCCCAAACAAACTAACACACAAGCAATCACAAATTCCAAATTTATTCGGCTTCGATCGCTAGGCCACTCAATGTTCATAATGAAAAGGTTAGTTACTCTCTCTCTGAAATGTATTATGAAAAGTATTATGAAAGGGTAAGGTTCAGTTACTTGTCTCGGTGAATTGTTTAAAAATCAAGAGCAAAACCAAGGTTTGCTAACAATTCACAGCGATCAACAAACAAAATTTCATTGGTTGCTTTATGGGTATTTATAATAGTCGTAAGCCTTACCACTAACGATTTGCCACGTATAAGTGAATCACTTACCAAGATAGCTGTATTTATCAACTGGCGCTGCATTGTCCAAAACAGGACCCATGTACCACGAAATATCGTCTCTAATACCCTGTGCGATGCTATTCGTGAAGACAGTCCCTCTCCATGTATAAGGACCAGGAGTGCCAATTACAATAACAGCATCCTGTTGATAAATAAATAAACAATATCGTAATGCAAAACTTAAATGAATATGCTTGTTGGTTATTTAAAAAATATTGTTAAAATCGTTGGCAGAGGGAACTGAAATTGATTGAAATGAAAAGACCCAGTGGCGTGCACAGAGGGGAATGCCTCCCCCCCCCCCCCTTCGCAAAAGGCAAATTTTTTAAAAAAAAAAAAAAAAAAAAAAAAAAAAAAATGGCCCCAGTGCGCAGACATTTGCTGATGCGGTGGTGCCTGAGAAAGGGTCTAAGGGCCTAAAATGGCAAAAAAAAAAGTCTGAAAAGGACAAAAAAGGCTAAGAAAAGGATAAAAAATTTGCCCTTTTTCTAAAACTTGCCCCTGCCTTCTCGGGGGTTTGTGCATGCTGCTGAGAAGACCCGGTAGAAACCTTGCCATAACTGCTGGCAAGATAGCTTAAGAAACTATCGACCTCCCACAACAAAATCTTCAAAACAATTAAGTTTAATGACCAGAATATTTATTCAGTGAAAGTTTGAAAGCGTGTTGAATGTTTTAACATTTTGCACCAGTGTTACAATACTCAACTGAACATTATCGACTAGATATAGGCTGTATACACAGCCTAATTAAGCATTTCTGAACTACTAGCGGGGTTTGTAAGTGTTTTTAAAAGTACTACCTTTAACAGCTTAATACAGCATGTGCATCCAAAAAGGAGGCTGCAACTTTCCTTAGTAATTACATGGATGAGGATTGCTAAAGTCAAATGATTAAAAAGCACTGACTGGCATTACAGTGGGAGGAAGGGAGGAGGAGTGAGGCTTAATGGTGCGTCGATAACAAGGTCATTAGTGCCAACCTCAGTAACAGTGCAGTTGTCCGGGTTGCCCACTGTACCACACATTACAGAGATGTCAAACTTAAGCAGTCAGATGCACAGGTGACCCAAAGGTCTTTGAGCTAAAACTACTGCAGATGGTACGAGATTAATGACCGCGTTACTAACTTTTGACGGAAGCATTTTGCTCTTTTGGGTCTATTCAAAATTTACACGAAATCGTTTAAGTAATACTAACTTGGACGATAAATTTAAAAAAAAAGACGAGAATGAAAATTCTTGTAAAATGATAGTGTTATGGAAAAAAAGAACAATAGTTAACTGCAAGTGCAATGAAGCAATATTTGAGTTTTTATAAGTTTTCTTTTGTACAGAACTCATTTTTTTCACGGCATCTACCTTCATGCCTGCAGTAGAAGCCGTTTTATTTGGGGATGGGTAACGGGTATGTTTAATCATTGGCTGCAACTTTTTAATTTACCACAATCAGCTACGCTGCTACGTTCAACAGTAAGCAATGTGACGACCTTTCATTAGGCTGTTAAAGTCAATTACTTTATGCTCATATGATTTCGCATAGTCAACTACGACTTTTGAACTAACCTACACAGCTTTAAACTGATGAAACTGCATACAATCAGCAGTTATCTCACAAATCAATACATTTGAGCACAGTCAGTAATGAATTTATTATAAAAAGATAAAGAGCTTTTCAAAGCAGGACCCAATTTGCCTTTCGTTTTGTTATTTGAGCAGGAGAAGAGTTATCCAGCAGTCCCTTATCTGGTCTCCTAAAGATCTATAAATAAAAATTTCTTTAAAATTTCGGATAATATTGCCTGTGGGTCTTGATCACCGTATTGGTTTATGGGTAGCCAAGATGGTGTCGATGCACCTCTCTGAGAATTATGTTGTTTTTTTCTTAATGTATAAGATCAGGACCCGCACATGTTTAGGATCCAAACATTTATAAAAAGCACTTTTAATTACACTTGTAGAAAAGTTATTGATGGACGACCAAATCTGGCATTTTTGTCTGAACAATGGAAATAACTTAGGCTTTCCCTTGTTAGTTAAGTCAGTTTCCACCACAAAATATTAAAATAGAAATTTGAGAGTCTCTTTTAACCAGATTATTATTTATTTTTGAGCTGTCAAATATTCCAACACATGAAATCGATGCACGTCGGACAATGTAAATGAGCTTCATGTGGAGGCCTGATAAAGACAGAAGGACTATTTTGTCCATCTTTAGTCATTGCAGCCTGTCGAAAATTCGCAAAGCGGTAGTATTTGTTTGATTTTGAATTTGAGCGCGAGTTCGTGTACACGTTGGAATTTTTCGAACATTCAAAGTACGATGGTTCGTTTTTTCAAAGCAATAAAAAAGCATGTAATAGCGATTTTAGCACATATTACTGAAGGTAAGTATTTTGCAGATAGTAAGAAAAGCTATACTTACATCTGTAATCGTGCCACTCGTTCCTGCTTGACAGTAACCGTACTGCTCGTGCGCCTTTTGTACAGGACGATCCCAACACGGATCAAAGACATTGTCTTGATCTAAATTTTGTGTTAGTGAGTAGCATATGCCATTGCCCCACCGATAATTGGCACCCTTCTTAACGTACCGATGGGCACAAGCCTAGAAAATGCACGAAATATAACCATTAGACAATATTTTAAAAATCCATAGAAAAAAGAATTCATAGCAATAGCAACATGGCAAAATGAAAATAAAACGAAACTGTTTTGTTCGTTACATCAAAAAAGAAACCAAAGCACATCAGCACCATCAGTACATGTGAGAGGTCTTACAATTATTAGCTCAAATCGGTGCATGCGTGAAACCAGTTGGTTCGTTGATAGCATGAAGTGAGTACTAAATCACTCATCATTCCCTAACAGACAATCAAATGAACTTAACGTGTGGGGTACAAATATTGTAATAATAAATAAGTCCCGTCGGTGTACGGGTTGCATTCATCCATTAATGACATCAACAATTAACTGAAAACAATTTTTCACTAACGAATTTAGCAGGCCATTTTTCGTCCCAGTTAATTTTCCAAATTCCATTCACCTCTCGCATGAAGCTAAAGTTTGTTCCACATTATGTTTGCAGGTAACTGACTGTACGATGCCACGTTTCCTTGCAAAACGAGTGCAAAAACATGTAAATATCACACTTCTCGACTCTACACGGTTACTGGTACTGTCGACGAGTGGGATATTGACGTATTTTTTGCACTCGCAGTGGAAGAAAACGCGGCGCATACAGTCCGTTTCCTGCAAACATAATGTGGAATAAACTATAGTACTTGACGGCTCCGAGCCTACCTGACAGATCCAGATCTTCGACATAGCCGACCTTCGTTACATTACAAGGAGGAGCTTGTGTGAACCCGACTTTAGTCACATTTGCACCAATATTATTTACAAGATTTTCTTTCAATTTTTTTTAACAATTTCTTACACGAATATATGAATTTCGTCAAACTGTTACATTTTATTGTTAACATACATTTCACGAATTTACTTGCATAAAAAATTACACCACAACTTGATTTCTTTCTGAGAAGACGGTCAATTATCTACCCAACCTATGATGAGCGGTGGTTTCGTCAGGGATGAGTGTCATTCTGGAGAGAAAAGGAGGAAAACTCTGATTGGTCGGCTTTTTAAGGATTTTAATGCGTGTTTTGGTCGCTTTTAAAGCTCGAAAAAGGAGGAGCTCGGCTGAAAGGAGGAAGAATCTTATTCCTGTTGATTTGAAACACTGGCATTTATCCTCTTCTTACTAATTTTTTTTCGTGATTATAAACCAAGGGTGCGTCTTGAAGATGGGGGTCTGGCTTACGAAGTTGGCCTGCGAGGGGCATTGCTGGCACCATTGTGTACTATAACTGACGTGAATGCATACCCTCAACTCCCACGAAACACAAAAACCCACAACCCGGGTAAAAAGCAAAAAGAAAGAAGATCCTCAGAATGCATACGGGCCCTAAGGGCGTATCTTTCCCCCGCTACTGTTGTAAATATCTAGTAAGGTTTAAATGTGTTCATCTGTACGAGCATTAGTTTGCGTCAGATGACACGAGGTTCCAGAAAATTTACTTCTCAAAATATCACTGCACGCTTGTCTCACACGAATATGTGCATACGAATATGTGCAAGCAAAAAGAGGTTCACAAATATGTGCATGTGAAAAAAAAATTGTAAGTCTTCTTCCCTTCCACAAAAAAAAAGACCTGAAATTTCACATTTGTATCTTGCCTATACTAAACAATGATACACTCCAGCCCACCTTCTCCACACTTCTGGTGCAGATTACCTAAACATCGTAAAACGAAACCACAATCCCCAGCTCATCCCCCCCCCCACTCCCTCCCTCCCACAATGTTATCCAAAATAAAGGGTATTTTGTTATTTCAACATACCATGACAAATCCCCCTGGTCCCTGGCTCTTGACTGTAACTCCCAACCACTGATCATCTTTGAGTTCATCGTCACCAACAGCTGGAAAACAAACAATGGTTAATGCAGGCCAAGACAAACACCGGACTCGTCTATCTGGACATTACACCAACAACACAAGGCACAATTGAATTAGGGTCTGGCAAGGCAAGCCATAAAAGCACAAGTAGAGGCCAAAGATCACCAAAACAATTCAATCTCCAAGTCGGTGGTCTTCAAGGTTGGATTACCAGCACATTCAACATCACGCATCCATTCCACCTTCTACGGAATCCACCGAGGTTCACAACGCAGGCTAGTGATTTTAATTTTCCCTAAGTTTTTCTTCTTTTTTGTTTTAAATTTTAACTTGTGTCAGCCCAAGTTTTGCTGAAATAACCTTTAAAATCACAACTGCCGGACGGCAAGCCCCTGTGCAACCATGTCAAGTTGTTAGAAGTATCGTCTCCCATGCAAAAGGATAAGGGATCGAATTTCACGAATGACGTAGGGACTTTAGCCCTAAAAGGATCAGGGCTGATTTTAAAGCTCAAAGAACCCGGGGAGTTTACAGTGAAGTAGCAGCAGCTGAGCATCACAGACGGGGCCTCCATTCAAGTGAATGCCATTTTGAATACTAAAAACTAACCGACGTACACGTTAGACTTTAAAAAAAAAGTTGCTAGGCTTGAAAATCACATAAATTCACGTATTAAACTTTTAAGGACGATTGTATGCTCTTTTTAGGGTTATAAAAGGCAATGGCAGTCACAGGGTTAGCAGGAAAATCACAAAATGTAATTGTCACAACTATTTTCCAAATTTTTATTAATGCTAGCTCAGGTGTCAGATGTGAGCTTAATGCAGGTTTGGGTAAGAAAATTTTGCAACGTGACAGCTATTTTTTTCGTCTTTTTGTTTGCGCATGGATCTAACTTTATACAAATATTTGACTACATAGCCTCATACAACAACGAACAGGGGAAAAAAATTATTCATTGAGCAAACTTTCATGCCAACTTCATGCAAAAGGACTGATGTAACGGTCCTAAGATCAGCCGGTATTTACATCGATAGTTGGTGTTCGAACTTTCACCCCCTTTCCCCCCCACCTCCGACTATTCGCCAACGGACTGCCGAAATGAGATTTTTTTCACTTTTTTTTTTTTTTTGCAAGAGCCAACTGCTTGCAGAAGTAGCGCGCACAGACCGGGTAGGGCAATTTTTACATAAAAGGGCATGCTGAGGTTTTTTTTTTGGACTTCTTAAAAAAAAAATGTTATTTTGTTCTTCAAACTTTCTATTTTATACTTTTATTTTCAGCCTTTTTTTTTTGCTTATCACTGTCTTTGTTACCCTTTTCTCTGTTTTCTGCCATTTCCTGGCCTTCTTTTTGCCCTTTTTAGGTCTCTGGATCGTTTCCCTGGCTGCAGAGCCAGATGTTCAGAAAAGCAAAGGAGCATATTTTTGTTACAAAACGAGCATTTTTTTCCTAAGAGGGCAGGGACAATGCTCTCCTCCCCTCTCGGGATTTAATTCTTTTTTAAAAGGACATTCCTCCCAGCGCCCTTCCCTCCACATCAATTAAGGACGGTCCCAAAGTTTTATTTACTTACCGTTAGTCAGTCCCTAGCTAAAAATCCGTTTTAAAATGTAGCGTCTACCAAATTTTCTGTTGAATATTGGTAATTTTATTTACTGCGGGACGCACGTATATGATCCTTTGTGCGCCTACAATAACCATGACTTTTTCATTGTTTCCGGTTGTGACGACACAGTTTTTGCGTCAGTGCTGTCACGTGACCCGCAATTTGTCCACTAGCGGATCCAAGGGAGCTAGCGGCCGAAGGGGCTACGGCCCCCTCCAAGGTAAACATACATGGAAAAATTGCCGAAATTTTGAAAAAAACGAAGTTAATTTAAGAAAAAAATGCATGAAAACTTAGAAAAATCATCCTGCGGCCCCCTCCAAACTTCGTTCTGGATCTGCCCTTGACTAGGCCAGACGTCGTTCACGTGATCACGAGAAGACGAGGACGGAAGTTACGTTGTAATTACTACGCCGAATCTCGCGACGGCAGCGTGCACACATGACTGCGCGTGGCTGTTATAAGGCAGGCCGAGGCCGGGTGTTGCTTTAACGTCAGGGAGACGGAGGATACATGGGATTTAATCCTCTTTTAACATCAGGGAGACTGAGGATCCATGGGATTTAATCCTCATTTAACATCAGGGAGACTGAGGATCCATGGGATTTAATCCTCTTTTAACGTGACGGATACTGAGGATCCATGGAATTTAATCCTCTTTTAACGTGGCGGATACTGAGGATCCATGGGATTTAATCCTCTTTTAACGTGGCGGA
>JAHWFP010066209.1:166326-177990 GCA_023313725.1 Lithobius niger
TAACGTGGCGGAGACTGAGGATCCATGGGATTTAATCCTCTTTTAACGTGACGGAGACTGAGGATCCAAGGAATTTAATCCTCTTTTAACGTGACGGATACTGAGGATCCATGGGATTTAATCCTCTTTGAAGTGGCGGAGAATGAGGATCCATAGGATTTAATCCTCTTTGAAGTGGCGGAGAATGAGGAGCCATGGGATTTAATCCTCTTTTAACATCAAGGAGACTGACTGAAGACCGACTTAACAGATGCTAATACCATTATAACGACGATCATCAATAAGTAGCGATGTAAATACGCACCAACATTCTTCCAACCGATTGCGCAAGCCTATAAGTGGGCTACCCGGATTCTGAAACGTGAATGAAGGATAAATTATCTTTTATTATTCTTGTACGGTCTTTTAAAGACTCCACTCCTCATATTGGGAGAAATGAATTTCCTATAATTTTGGACCCAGGCGAGTTTCGCAATTTAAAGAAAAAGAAAAAAAAAGAAGGGAAGAAACTGTTGTGCCATTTGCATTTAAAGTCAAGTTGTAAGGTTTTTCTTCCCCAAAACTGCATCAATCTCACAGCTGCTATCTGCACCATCATTAACTGTCCCACTCCCACCAATCATGTTCAACCAAAATCAATAAAATGCTGGCAAGCAACTCGGCTCGGCTCGGGGCTCCAATCTTTCTTTCCATTACCATTTCAAAATTCCGACCATACGTACAACTAGCGCTCGTTTGGAAGGATTTGAAATCAAATTTATAGGCAAAAAAAAAAAGAACGAAATATAAAAATATTATAGTAGCGAACACAAAAAAAATGGAGTTCAGTATCCCACAAATCTAATTGTTTTGTTTTTGTTATTCCGTGTCTCGCTTTCCGTCTGATCATGACAGCAACCCTTCCCAATCCACCCGAAAAAAAAAAAAAATCACGCAAGTTGGGAAAAGACAAATTTTACACTATTTTTATTTTTCGAACTTCGGAGGGGGAAAAAAAATTTAATCAGTGTTCGAACGAACCATTCCGAAAATAATTTGTTTCAGAGATTTTTCCAGATTTATTCCAGATGAAAGAAAATTCCAGATTTTTAATCTTGAAAATGTTTAAGTTTTTTATTATTATTTTTTTTTTTACAAAATCTGTCAGAATATGAAGGATTAAACTTCTTTTTAAGTTCTGGGTTTCGTTGCACGAAAATAAGACGCAAACGAAATCGTCCCGAAATTAACTGAGGCGGTTAGCTTTTTTTGAAAAACAGTATATCTAAAGCCCATTCAAACTGTGACGTGCATCAAAACTTTCGCCTGCTCATATTTTAGGAAGTATTCCCGCTAAGTGCCTCAGGTGCGGGCAGAAAACCTTCGCTTTGGGGTCCGGATTAGAACACATGTAAGCAACAAAATCATCTTCTCCGCCGCAAGCTGTTTTCTAGTTGATCGTTATTTATTATTAATGCACGGTGGTGACGTCACGCCAACACATCCCAATGCTAAAAGTGTAGCCGTTATATACGGTTAATCTAAAAACCTACACACGTCACCGTGGGTTAATTTTGATACCCACACTTTTTTTATAATCTAACACTTTTCCCGCGCTCTACACAACCACTGCTCTACCATGTGACATACTTTGCAAAACTACCGTACACAACACAAATTCAACCAGTACATCCCATAGCAACCAACATAAATAAGCACATTTGCAACCTGCGACATTTATCGTACTAACACGAAAAAAAAAAAAAACTCGCGTAGGCTACTATGCTAGGACCCCACCCTTGGAGGAATGGCCCAATCCGCCAACCTTTCGCTCCGACAGTACTAAAACTAGGCTACCGACACTTGTAAACACACCTAAATACACCTAAAAACATACGATACTCAAGCCAACAGCACATTTGTAACCTGGCGACATTTTCCGCACTAACACGAAAAAAAACGAAAAAACCTCGCGTACGATGCTAGCCCCCTCCCCACCCCCATCCATGAATGAATGGTCCAAGCCGGACGCGGTAACCTTTCGTTCCGAAGGTACGAAAACTAGCCTACTGACACTTTCTAAACACACCTAAAAACATACGAGACTCAAGCGAATAGCGCATTTTATACGCTATATCTTATTTAAACTAATAAAGTACGGTTTTACCTTAAACACAGATGTCGGTGACTGGGACTGGATATAGGGACGTCCTCGCGTACGTGAGACTTTCGCAGACAGGAAGTTTAAACCGGAAGTTTGAGTTCAGGAGTTTACGTCATAATTCACAAATAAAATTTTCAAATAAATTTTTTTTTTAATCTCAAATAACTAGACATGTTGGCTCGACGTCACACCTTAGCATTAAAACACATATCAGTGAATTAGACCGGGTTATCCCGAAATAATTGCTCGTCTGCTCGAAACGGAACAGTCCAAAGATCTAGGGGTAGCAAAATCGAACTCGCGCTCGTGCGATTTCGCAACCCCTCGATCTTTGGACTGTTCCGTTTCTCGCAGACGAGCAATTATTTCGGGATAACCCGGTCTACTTCACGGATGTCTATTACTTAATGAATTACGAGATTCTCCTTAGGGAATTCGACAATAAGTAAACAGTTTTTACTTATTATAAATGAAAGCAAGGACATATATCAATGTATAACAATATTTTAAACATTGCTTCTCGTTAATTCCACAATTTGCATGTTCTCGTGCAAAGAACAACTAACGGTGGTCGAAACATCGCTTCTTGCACAGACAATCCTAAAATATGGCGCCCACTTAAGGCTTGTCGAATTGTAAACAAACCATCAAATGTCGACATTTGTAAATCAGTCCACCATTTCGTACTACAGTAGGAATTACGTTTTTGTCATAAATCGAAGCCACCAGTGCAAAACGCATTGAAATTCATGTTTCGAGCCACAAGACGATATCTCCCTTTGCTTCGTTGTCATGGTGACTCGTAGAAAGTTCGAAAGACAAACGATCCGTGACAGGAGGGAAGGGTTTATTTAAGTAATACAATCTAGCCTACCAAAAACGAAGTTGCGAGCCACAGAGCCAGAGCCAAACTGAAGTTGCCATGTTAACTTACAGTGACCTATATATGCGCCTAGCTGTGACATCATTGACTGAAATTCATGCAGTCGTATCAATACAGCCTATAAGAGATCGTAAAGAACTCTTCGTGTAGAAACAAGAGGGTCCTCAACCGACATTCTGACGGTTTCGTTACGAATCAGCAGAGCCAAAACAGGAGCTATCTTGAAATTTAGGGTCATCATCTCGCTTGCCAGATTGCGTGATGTAAGTGTACCCTTACGCTTCCTTTAACAATGTTATCTTATTTCGGTCTGGGAAGTGCATTGTTCGCTTATTTGTTTCTCTTCTTTTGGCGTTCTCTTGAACCGCATTGTCTTCATAAGTCGGACGTTAAACTTAGCTTATGGTTGTGTTTGGTAGGTTTAGTTTTTGACGCGCTCCCAGCCGAAGTCATAGTGCCAGAAGGAGAACGGGACAATTTTGCTGGGTAAATCCCATCGGAAATTCCTAGGTTCTTTTACATGCCACATTGACGTGAGCACGAGACATCACGGGGCCCTTCTCTTCCCGAAAATGCCAAGGGTGGCTGAGGCCGGACTCGAACTTGGGACCTCTGGCACACGAGACCGATGTGCTAACCATGCAGCCACCTTGCCCCATTGTGTAGCAGTGTTACGAGTTGAGCAGGTGTGATGTCACGGTTTACGAGCTACTGGAGCGTTGCATGCTACGTCACAGTTTGACTAGTGCGGCGTATGTAGCAGATCCTTAGCTCAACTGCCTTAGAACATTGTTAGCCAAAAGCGAAGTTTCCTGGTTGACTAATCAAAGCTGATCAGCGTGGATATTTGTTTTGATAGCAGCTACACTGACTTCAAACTATTCGCTCGTTCCGTCCGTTTTATATTTCAGGCTTGTAGAGTTGGATCCGGAGGAGGGGGAGTCGGGGGCGACACTCAGTCATGCTGTTTTAGGGTTAAACATTTTCGTGCAATGCTGAGACAACACGAGCAGTGTTATCAAGTCAAATAAAATAATCGTAGTACGTACAGGAAGCAGTTCTGGTTTCCTCAACATCGAAATGTTATCATTCAGCTCTTCCTTAAGTTAATCATTAGCAAGCCATTTACCCAACTTTTAAATTGCACACAAGAACGACAAAAAAAAAAACATAAGTGATTTCAAAGCGAAACTGCAGTTTTAAGAGTGAAGGGTGTTAACAAGGCATTTAATTACTTGTTTGCGAAGGACATTTAGCTTGGAAAATGTTTCAACAGAAACTAATTTCGAACATCACACAATTTCCTGACACCAACACACACAAAAAAAGCAATTTCCGTCACTTTACGGCGACACGCAATACAAGCAGTGTTCCGTATACGGCTTCTTCATTACATAAAGTCGTCTGAATGCCGCGGAATCTCGAAATTGCTTAAAACAAATCCGTCAAATTTAAACAATGATTTCGGAGACTACAGCACTTTCGTAAAGCAACAGCAACGAAACAATAAATACGAGAATAAGGGAAACCTAAAGCAGTACGAACAACAACAAAAATTGCTACAGCGTACTAAATCTGTATCCATATTCTCAAAGACCTAAAACTTATTGTAATGATCATTATATAAAAAAAAAACGTATAAAGGGACTCATTAAGTTTTCTCCGTAAAGAGCAGCGATATCAGAGCCAAAATGGCTACTACCAAGTTTGTGATTCAAACCGAAATTTAACTGACACCCGTATAACTGACACCCGTATGACACTAGGTTCAAGTATCATTGGCACACTGTCTGTGGTGCAAACTAACACTGCAAGTGTGCAAATATAAATAAGCACTGTTGAATGATGACAATAATTGTGCAGCGTGGCAGAAAAAGTCCAAGAGAACAAAGAAAAAAAAAACTCTTGCCAAACTTGCCCCTCTTTGACTTACGGACCGCCCTATATTTTCTGCTCTACCAATGACTGGACTGAAGATGCTAACAGCCGTAATTTTCAGCATTTCTGTTTTGTGCACCAACTGAATTTTAAAGGTACATCAAATTCAAAAATTTCGTAGGACATTTTTTAGCCTTTGGATACGGTTACACGCAGTTTTCATTATCAGCTAAAATGTATGAATGGATGAATAGAGGGCGGAAGGCCATTAGGAGATTATTGTTTGTTGTTAAATACTGAAGGAGTGAGTATGCGTACGAGTTAGTTTTGGAATGAGCAAGAGTATGGTAACAACATGTTTACAAGTAGGTAAAAGTGCACTCGAAGAATCACTATCGATATGTACTAAACGAATAAAACCACATTCGAGTGCAGTTGTAAACGTGTTGTTACCCTTGCTCATTCCAGAACTATTCGTACGTATACCAACTTCTTCAGTCTTTAACAACACACAATAATCTTCCTCTAATGGCCATCCGTCCTCCGTAGTCAATACAGTACAATAACATTTACTGCAATCCCCACAGCCAATGTTAAAGTTTACCAGTAAAGCTTTACGATTAGTACAAGACGAAGAAGGAGTGACTATCTCTTTTAACCGATTCTTTGGGGGCTTGTCCAAACCAGGAAATACTCTCGTGCCATTGATTAGTTATCTAACATACTGTACAGGGTGTACCAAAAATGATTTGACTGATAAGAAAACTTATTAAAAAATCAATGGGTACACATAGAAACAAGCGCTTTTCTCCACTTTGTAAATTGACTCGATATTTTTTAATTTTTTGATAGTGTCGTACTTCCGATCACATTAGCAGATCACGGTGGAGTCATGATGGTAGAATCCAAAATGGCGTCCCTCTTACAAAAAGCACAGTACGTTGTGCGGCTGGCCGAATTAAAATCGCCATAACTGTTCAACGACAGTTAAAGACTTGCTTAAACAATTTGTGATCCCACAAATAGAAAATAGACAACCAACAGTCATTTTACAACAAGATGGTGCTCCGCCGCACTGGGGACTACGGGTTTAGAGTTATGGGATTACGAATTGTTTCAGCAAGTCTTGAACTGGCGTTGAACAGTTATGGGTGACTTTGATTCGGTCAACCACACAACGCACTGTGCTTTTTCTACGGGGGACGCCATTTTGGATTCTACCACGACTGAGGCCCCCTCTGGTAATGTGATCGTAAGTACGACATTACCAAGAAGAAAAAACTGATTCAATGTACAATGTAGTGAAAACCTCTTGTTTTTATCTGGAGCCACTGATTTTTTTAATTAAATTTTCTTATCAGTAAAATCATTTTGGGAAAACCAATATCTACAACAAAAATTCGATGGTGGCTTACACTAATCCATTATCAGTCTTGATACCAACCCATTTGCCGACAGAGTTATCATCGCATGAAAATCGGGTCCTTTATAAACTCCAACGTAAGTCTTCATAAGCTTCTGGATATTGGTGGTGTTGTTTTGATGCTTAAATAATGCAATGGTACTATGCATTCCAACGCCAAGGCAGTGCTTTAAGGCGGCACACCCTACAGCCATTAAATACCCACACCCAAAATTAGCCCTTCTCCCGTGATGATGAATAAGCAGCTCATTCAAACCGCAACCTTGGTCGTTCGGAGAAAGAGCAACTTTAATTTTCTCTCCATCCACCAAGTCATGACAGTCCCTCATAGTTTCATTTTTGGGCGAATCAGTTAATGTGGCTAGTAATGGGTCCCCAGAGTTTGAAGCAAGGCCGGCCGACCGTCCGTCCGATGGGCAAGTTCATTTCGACAAGAGAAGAGGAGGGGGAGGAGCGGAAGAAAGGAAGATGAGGTATACTTACGTGCTGTGTCGTCTAGACTGAGCTTCTCGCAGTCACTTTCGTAGTTGGTGAGGGGACAGCTGTAAATCACACCCGAGTGATTCGTCCCTTCCTGACTACCTTGCGCTCGAGGCGCACCCACTAAAATTCTGAAACGAAAAAAAAAAATCAAAATATTTAACTAATGGCGCATTACCAACAAATTCATTGCGACAGAAACCAAAAAGAGAAGTGTGACAGGAACAAAAACAATTTGCCACACAAGTCAGTTATAAACACCTTGTTAAGAAAAACAATGTTACCGTTAGCAAATAAACCAACGCCCGTCGTATCAACCAAGTGCTGCAGCAAAAGCTAAATTTTTTCGTCTAAGTGGCTGCACACTGGGCTTTGTGGAAGAGCGCGACTGCTACGACGGGAATTCGTTTATTTAAAGAGATTCTGATTTGTTGTTTATCAAGTCACTTAAATTATATCAAAACCCACAACTGGCAAAGGGACCGCCAAGTTCCGAATGTTTCAGCCCTTTAAAGGAGTGATATCAACACACCAAAACATTCGCCAAGTTAATCGCACCGACTAATAGTTCGGAGGTTAAATGAAAACTATAACATTGCTACGTTCGGTAGCAATGTTCAAGTTTTCAGTTGACGTCTAAAGTATTATTTGATGTGCTTAACTTGGGAAATTGAAACAGTGCACGGTTTTTAAACAAATTTTAAATTTGTGCAGGCGTGCTTACGCATACCCTCTTCAGACCTGAATTAACTCCAAGTCGATTTTTTTTAATTAGGTCAGTCGCGTGATTCGAGCCGACATTCACTTGGTTTGAAGACCACTGGGCTGTTGCTACTCGCTTTGTTCGGGGTTTCCCAGGGTTCCTCACAAGGGCCGCGGTGCCTCACAAAGGGTGGCTGCACACCTAAGTCGACAAACCGTCGTTGCAAGACGAAACGTTGCGATAAGTCTCATCTGGTAAAGACGTCTCGCCACAACGTCGCAACCGGTGTGTGTCGCTCAGCTCATTCCTATGGTTTTGGAGACGACTGTCGCATGCTGAGACAGGTTTCGACAAAATGTCGTGTCGTTCGGCACCCTTTGTCTTTGCCCATCTTTTAACTGTGCTCATGTGAAATCATGTGGCCGGAATCGAACCAGTCTTCCGATAATAGGGTGATTGTTTTAACCTACGACGGTCGTTTGTTCATTTGTCGTCTTACTGCGGCTTCATTTCTCCTCACCTTCAAAAGGTATGGCTTGCCCGTAACCCCTCTCCGCTTGCTCATAAGTCCCACTATACAATTATGTAAAAATGTATCACATTCTTAACCAATTGCCTTCGACATTGTCTTCGGTGTAAACACCGTCTGGTTGGTAAATTATTCAAACTTTTAATTTGGTCGTGTTTGTTCAATTTACGGGCGTTCATCCTAGTCCTTCTCGATGTAATAGAGTTCAACATAATGAATTATTATTTTTTAATCATGCATTAAATGATACAATGCTTAAAGTTTATTAGAAACATGTGCGATACACAGCGACAACCGAGCGAACGCGAAGCCATTGAACTTAAGTCTCCTATTCACCTCATCGGCAAGAGTAGACATCGGTCGCTAAGCAGGAAAGCCAACCGTTAAAGTTCGGGCGGTGCTTTCGTGCTCACACAGTCCCCGGGCTGTACGGCAGAATATAACTTAAAACAGATTACGAATGGGCAAATCAACGGCAAAGCTTTGCTCAATTGCCATTCCTTCTGCAAATAAACCATGTACTTCTGGAAAATAATTTATTGGTAGCCTAACTATGGAAAAAATCGCATTCTAAAATTTATTTGACTTTTCAGGTACTAATAGTTTATTACGAATTAAGTGTTTTGAACGAATTTAAATCCTGCGTGTACACTAACAGGGGAAGTGCACGTTTAAGATCATTTCACAGTATTTAAACTCTTAAATAATTCGTAATAAAATATTAGTGGCTAGAAATCATAAATAAATAACAACGCGATTTTTTCCATCGTTAAATTATTTTTCAAAAGTACATGGTTTATTTATATTAGGAATTGCAATTGAACGAAGCCTTCGGCAGTGGTCTTGCCATTACTTTTAATACTTTACGCAAACAGAAGGGTGTGGTATGGAACGCCTCTACTGCCAACATACTATATAAACCTAATATGTCAGTAATGAGCTGAAAATGACTAGTAACATCACGCGCCGAGTAATCCCCCCCCCCCCCCCCATGCAAGACAATTGATTTAGATCTGGTAAATGTATGCAAAGTCAACTTGATTTTTTTTTTATCTATGTTACAATACATATGTTCAGCTGGACGGTGTCTTTCAATTTCGAAGAATCCAGTTTCGCAGAAATAGACTTTGAAATCAGTATTCAACAAAACTGGATTCTGCGAAAATGGAATTCCAAACTCGCAGAAATTATATCCATTTCTGCAAAATTGAATTTGCAGTAAAATTTTGAACCTGCTAACCTTGATGAGCTGTATTGGACATGACATAACTTATTTTTATGTACCTTTATTATTTATGCCAGAATATTTGTAATACTCTTACCTGCACGTTAATGATGGGATCAGTTGTCAGGAAATTGAGAGGGCTCCTGTTTGAACCGGGTTCCGCGTTTCACGATTGCTTGCGTCATACTCTTTAGGATTAGGCTACAGAAATTTCTAGGTGTATAGTGGCACGCTCAGCGCATCCCCCCAGTCAGTGTTTCATAATGGGTAAAAACAAGAAAAAACTTCCCATCTTAAATGAAGGACTTTCTGGATTTTTCATTGATGCGGGGCTAGCAACACAGAAAGTCAAAATTTTTTTCTTCTACGCTGAGTCACGTCCAATGCAGCTCATCAAGCGATAGCAGTCACGTTTTTCTTCTGCAAATTTGATTCTGCAAAATTGGACATTTTTTTCCTGCGAACTTGGCTTCTGCGAAATTGCAGGTGACCTTATGGGCGGTGCGACGTTTTCCTTCCCGGGCAAATGGGCAGATAATATTGAAAGCGATCCTGCTTACCTAGCAAAACTCTTCATCCGTCGTGAGACATGAGCAGTCGAAAGCGATGTAGACTTTATTATTATCTTTATTACTGTAGACTCATTACCTTTTTTAAAATGTTTACATGCTATGACAGCTAAAGGTCTAGTCACATTTTCAAGTGAAAAGCGTGACTTATCACGTGGTATCGCTCTCGGACCATTTTGGATTGTTTCGTTTCTTTTCACGAGCTGGATAAAATAATATTTATTTCCTATCTAAAAGTTACTAGACAATTTTTTTCTCTTAGTTTCAGACAAATCTTCGTAATTATTCCACTACTCTAGTTTTTGCACAAAAACTGCACAAGTCGAGTTGGGTGATGACACACCATCTGCGGGACACCAAGGTTGTTGTTGATGCAAGGCAGTCCATTCTGGCTCGCTACGGAATTTATCACGCCACGATTAGAAGCTCAACTAGGGCGGAGAATGACAATGCACAGAGCCAGTATCCTCGCCCTAAATGCATAAAATTGATGAAAGTTATGGAGGTTGGAACGTATTGTGGACTTACCAACTAGGTACAATGCTTTTCCCTTTTTTTTTTTTTTTTTACAGAATTCCTGTGTTACATGTTGTAGGGGAAGCTCGATACAAACAAATTTTATCACGATAAAAAACTTTTTTTTTAAATATCGCGGTAACAGATAATATCGCGATAAAACAAATTTTGAGGCTGGAATAACCATTTTAATATTTATTAATTAAAAAAAATGGCTGAAGCCTAAAGTGCAACCTTCACTTATGTTAATTGTGTGGCGCTTGTCATTTCTCTAGAAGACACTTGGCATTGTCCGTTACTTCCCCACCATGTAGAAGCAATTTAGCAGTTGTGGTGATTAAACATTGTTTGCATTAAACTAACTCTCCCATAAGCTAAATTTGCTAGCAACAGTATTGCACACTTGGTTGCAGAGACCTTGTAATTCCGCACGCAATGCCGCAAACTGCTTGTTTCTAGCTGTGACGGTTTTCGAGAGGTGACAACTGAAGCATCTGGGTTTGCACGATAATACGATAGATCAGAAACAGAGCGATATGATAACTGAAGAAAAGTTTTATCGCGATATTATCGAATTATCGTGCCACCCCTAACATGTTGTTGTTATTAACTTGTTTGTGGATCACCGTAACTAAAAATTCATTAGCCATTACTAAAGAATTAGGGAAATTTTTGGCACCTTACACGGGGAAGTAAATTACTAAGTGCAGCGATGAAAAGTGAACAGTTTCTTGGGAACCCGAGTGCAGAGTACAGCCAGGTGAACAGAGCTCTGGTCTCCAAGCCACGAGAACACAAGATCGAATCGCAGCGTAAAAATTTTTTTCCGAAATAAACCAGGAAATTACGTTACTCTTTTGTTTGACTACATTGTGTGTTTGGCTTCAAACTACAACCATGTGCATACCTTTTCAAATACCCCAACTGCACACAACCCTTTAATGACTGCACTTAAATGAGTATTCAGCTGTAGGGAACATTGGATATGAAGTCAATGACGCGATACAACATCCCGTTCCTCAGATCTACTTAAAGATTTGTGTCCCCCGTTGGGTGGGTGGGGGAAAGCCGGTAACTAGGCTATTTCACGATCATTCGACGGCTTTTCTGGGAGGGTAACTAAACACATTTTCAGAAATCTTAAACGGTTTTCAGATACCGTACTTTGCCTCACTATGCAAAAAAATGCAAAAAATGACACTATTCTATTTTTTTTTTACTGTCCGTTACTTGCTATCACTTTTGCATGGCGTTATCCTACAACTTTTGTTCTGTCCTACACTCAAGTCTATTGGCAAGCACGACATCAGTTAAG
>JAHWFP010066216.1:0-12722 GCA_023313725.1 Lithobius niger
CAAGGATGGGGTCCATTCTCTTGTATGTTAACAACGTTTGTGATACTGGTAATAACCACGTACGCAGTTGGAGATTGACTGCTCACTCCAGGTTTCCTTAACCAACTCCATTGATTGGCACAGTACCAAAAAATTACATCGGTGATAACCATAATTGCCCCCGAATTGTTTTCTAGTGGCTAGTCATTGACTGAGCTGTTTCTTTATCATTAAAATAAATTAACTGTTTTGGTTTCATGTTTTTGACCAAAGCCAAATTGCAGACAATTTTGCACAAATTGTGGAAGTTTGTGAAATTGTGATTGTTTTACGTAACACTTTGCAAATGATTTTTACAGCTCTTTCAGTTAAAATGCCTTAGGATTTTGAAAAATCACAGAAATTACATATTCTTAACCGGTTCTTTAACTGCTGAATTAATTTTATATCTACACAAAAGTACGGGTAACCTGGACGGGACTCGAACTAGCAACTTGAAGGAGCTCTTGAACTTCAGGCACGTGCCTCTACCAACTCGGCCACGGCCGTCTCTAGAGTCGGCTTGTTAAGGGAACCTAGTATTGTTGTTGTTTCTCCACTGTTGGCCATCTCGTGCATACTTTGGACTCTGTTTTTAGGACTCAAAGCTGTGCTTGTGTTTTTGGCGAGTATACTCGTCGCCCACACTTTAAGGGTTAAGCATCATGTAACTTACAGTATATGGACAATACTGTGTTGCTTATTAGATATGCATTCCAATTTAAAACGAAGTTACGAGATGAATATCAGAGAAGCCGAGAGAATGAACAGAATAGGAACACACGTTAGTGTGTCGTGCCAAGTAAGGCAATAATCATCAGCATTCAACAACAATCAGATGCATTCAATTATAGAGGACATTGTAGTAAACAAGCTAGCTAATGGATGGCTACTAAGCCAACTCGTATCTTAATTTTGCATAGGTCAGTAACTAATTGGCTGTACGAGTGCTGTATAGTATGAATGCCACCCTTTTTGGCTTTGCAGTGTCACGGGAATTTATTGAGTGGGCGCAACACTAACAAACTATTGTTGTAACCGTTGTTAGTAATGTCAGTCGCTGTATACATATTCGTTGCTCTTAAGATCTGTGACAACAATATGTGACCAACTACGGTATCAACCATGCTTTGAAATAAAATACTTGAATACTTAAATAAACACTCGTAATTACCATCTCAATAATTTCATTTCTCTTCTTGAAAGTAAATGGCAGCAAAAATACTCAAATTACAAAAAAAAAGTTTAAGTTTACTAAACCTTACAACAGCAAAAAGTACACACAAAAAAAAAAACCCAAAAAAAGCTGAGCCACAACTAAATCAAATAAACCCAAAACACAACAATAGCGAAGTATTGGTCTTTGCATATCGAGTTGGTCGCACAACTGTAGAAAGATAAATAGCTTGCGATCTATGAACATGTTACTAGCACTGCCTGGGTAGGCATAAGAATCTAGTGATGATTAGAAACCACCCATTAACACTTAAGGCACGATTCCCGAGATATCTCGGGCTGCAGGAAATCCCATAAAGCACGAAGCCCGAGATATCTCTGGCAAACTTTCACCGTACATAGAAAATCAACGAGTAAAGCTACGGGCGTCGGTTCTGTTGCAATTCACGCTGTCATCTATTGAGTTCCGCATACTGCATGTTTGGTGCTTCCATCTGGTGGCAAAAATTTGAAATAAAAATAAAAACGAAACTCGTGCAGCGCGTCAGGTTATCTAGTAGTTCTCAAGCGAAACTGGCGTCCCAATCGTCGCGTTTTCGTGAAGGAACAATCCAGAGTTATTCGTTATTATTCGTTATTCGTTATTCGTTATTATTCGAACTATTTCACACAAAAAAGGACTTTTGGGTGTAAAGGTCTGTGATCAGCAATTATTTTGGTGAAAATAGATTTGTAATGAGACGGGCACACAAATGAGAAATAAACGTAGCAACTTTTTTTTTTAGCAAATAACTGTATTTCTATAACAGGTAACATGAAAATGTTAATTACAAATTTAAAAAAAAATGCTTTGCTTTTTTAACCTAAAAGGTTGAATAAACAAACCCAAAAACAAGGAAGTTGATGAGTTAAATATAAAAAAATTTTGGTAAATTTTTGAAAATAGCCGATTTTGGCCAGTTTCTGGGTAGCACACAACTGTTTTTGTGCAGTGCATTAAGTGTTAAATAAAACAGTAGTCCTGATCTAACTAACTATTCATACAACTCCTGTTGGGAAAAAAAGTGAGATCGTATCAAAACCAAAACTGGTAAAGAGGCCAAGTAGAGAATGGTTTGGGCCTTACGGAGGTAATATCAAGAGAAAACATTCGCCAAGCTCAATCCCACCGATCTAAATAAAAAAACTTTACAAACAAGAGTAGCAAATGAAAATTTTTCAATTAATCTTTGAACTACTTGTTGGTGGCATGGAACTTGGCGAATGTTTTGGTCTGTTGTAGAGATAACATGACAAGGCACCCAAAAACAAAGAAAACCACGAGACAATAACAAGAATCAAGCAACAATCAGCCACATGGATTACGACTATATTGCACATTTTATCAGATTCCTTAAAGACATGGAGATTCTACCAGAGAAAATATTCTCGCAGGAGAATCCGACAAAACTGTGTTACAAATGGGATTATCTCTTTTGTGTATATTTGAACCTACTCGACACCTTGCAAACAATTTATGCAAAATCATGCGTCACATCCGGTGCCCTCTCTTCCGCTCACCTAGCACTATCCCATCACTGTCTTTTGCGGCAGGAAAACCCAAGCGGCCAGGGTGGTGAGCAAGAAAAAGACGTGTTACAGATTTGTCGGATTTTACTCGGAGAACTTCAATTCTCCTGTGAGAACAAGTTCTCTGGCAAAATTCCCATTTCTTCATCGCAGAATCCTCCTGACTATGTTACAAATGTACAGATTAGTAAATGTGGCTCTGCCAGCCTTAACCTACTAGGATAGCAGACTCTTCGCCTACATAATAAAAAATTGGAATCACTTTTATTATCTTCAAGTACGTTGCATCGACAGTATACTTAATTTTTCGAGGAAGTAAACACCATTCATCTTCTCAGAAGTCCACTTCACAGCAGAGAATGTTCGATTAACACGGACTCCATGTTACACGTGATAAGGCAGTTCCTATTTTTTTGTTATGTCTGAATATTATCATTGTCTTCACCATTTAACGGTTTTTGCATCCTTCGCCTGCAGGTCCTACTGCAATGATCCAGCCAGACCAGGCACTGACTCTCGTTGGTAATGTGCGGCGAATACAGGTTCCAGTGACCAGTTCGCCATTTCCACAACCTGCAATGGGGATTCCCTACATCCCACCGTCACAGCTGCTTGAACGGTGTGTGCTCGGAAATTGCTGACATCAATCCCTGCCACACTCAACATCGCACACAACCACTGTGTACTCATTTGGGATGTAACTGGGTTATGCGGGCGAACGTATGACAAAAGCAAACATCCTGGCCAACAACCTGTGACAAAGGCCTGCCTGTCCCGGATGGGCACTGTCCGATGAATATAGGACGTCACATATTCAACTACACCCAACGTTCAGTTATGCTGCTGAATCTTTAGCACCAGGAACGGCCTCCCACTCCGTGCAGTTTTATGTTCATGAATCACAAACACCACTTGTGTGATTTCCGGCAGAAATTGACAAAATAGTCACCTTTGCAACATAGGGTGCAATGTTTGCAAATTACACGCTATTTGCGCTAAATCCCATATGGCCACATACCACGAGACTGGTGTGTTGGGAAATTAAACACATTTGATTACGGATGTATATTTATTTGCCTTACAGAGCAGTGCAGAGGATGATGTCGTTAATGCTGCTTCGACTAGCTTCCAAAAGTGGGCTATTTAGAAGCGGTCGTTTTATGGCTGTCTCGTTGCTGGCATCCTAACGTAGGCATGCACAACAGTAGACTATAAAGCAAAACACAGTAGGTAAGCTTTCTCTATCTTGTCGCCGATCTAAGCTACATATGAACACACTTGACATATCTTGCATCCTGTTTACAAAGAGACAACAGTAACATGTGCTGTATTGTTAGCACGTGACTGTACTGTCTCAGTCATTTTTCTAAGCCTGAGCACAAACTTAAAAGGGTTCGCACCTTTTCTCTCAACATAACCGCCGCTCGTGTTTAGGCTTGAAAATACAAGTGGGTACCTTAATAATTAAACAACATAATGGACCTGTCTGATCAAGAGAGTTACAAATCAGCAGAAGAAAAAAGCTTTCTGCTTGGCGTAAAAGACGTCTACATCCAACGTCTAATAACTTAGCAAATTACCGACTCCTACAGAAATCTTGCGTACAGTGTTTATCTGTGCTCTATACCAACAGTGAAAAGAAAGTTTTAAACGAAGGAAATCTTGCGGCTCTCTTCCGTTTTGATAAATCCAAATCGAAATCATCTCGTACATTACCACCCCTTGTGGTTAATGGATGTTTGCTTACTTCAGCTATTGATAAAGCTGAAACTTTTAATTTAGAATTTTGCCTATCATAAATGACTCTTTGTTCCGAGATAATCTTTAATATTGCCGATATTAAAGATGTCCTTCACCACCTTAACACTAGCCACTCAGTAGGCCCTGAAGGTTTTCTTGCTTATTTCTATTGCCTAATTGGCGACCAGGTTGCGCCGGCCAAGAACAAAAAATTTTCCCTTTCCTTCAATATTAGCGTATTGCCTTCTGTGTGGTCAACTGCAACTGTTGTTTCAGTTTTCAAGAAGGGCAATGCAGCCAAGCCACACAACTATCTCCCAATTTCCCTTACTGTAATCCCATGTAAAATTTTCGAGAACATCGCTCGCAACGTAATGCTGGCCTTCATCAACAAACATCACATTATTAAAAACGACCAGTTTGGTTTTTTACCTGGCAGATCCACTACCCACCAACTATTGCTGGCCCTTGACAAATGGTCTGAGGCTTTAGACATTGGTGTTGGAACTCAGATTATCTTATTCAACTACAAGAAGGCTTTAGAGTCTGGCGTCCATTCTAAACTGTTATCTAAATTGGAGCCTATGGGTTTTGCTGGTAGGCTCTTGGTGTGGATACCTGCTTTTGATTCTGGACGTACCCAACGGGTGTCTATTGAGGGAAAACTCTCAACCCCCTTGCCGGTTATCAGCGGAGTGCCCCAGGGCTCCATCCTGGGGCCACTTCTCTTTATCTTAACCTTAATGACTTTAATTGTACCTGCGACTTCTTTTCACAAGAAAAATTTACGGATGACCTGAAGCTTCACACGGCAGCCATCTCCTCGGCTAATTACTTTAATCTTCAATACGAATTGACCATGTTTACCGATGTCCATGGGGGGGCGGGGGGGGGGGACATGAACATTTTCGAGACCTTGGTTCCAGTCTAACCCCAAATTTTCTGTGACACTATTTCTGTGGCTGCTAGTCGTAGGCTTGCCATCGTCAGCCATTGCTTCTGTTGAAGATTGCTGTGCTCACAAAGCTTTGGGCCTTCAAAGTTTGCGTACGCCCAATGCTAGAGTATGTGTGTCAGGTTTGGTTCCCCAAACCTACTAAAGGACAACGGCAAAATAGAGTCAATTCAAAGGAGGTTTACCAAGTCACTTACAGGCCTTAGAAACTTGACCTATCGCGATCGCTAAAAATCACTTAAACTCGATACCCATGAGTGTCGTCGCTTAAAAGCCGACCTTTTTTTGACCTTCCAAATTCTAAACAACATGTTACCTTTTGACCTGCCGCAGTTTGAGCTCAACCCACTTTCTGAGACTCGTGGGCACCACCTCAAGTTATCACTCCCCTGTTTCAAAACAAATCTTGGGAAGTCCTTCTTTGCTATTTGAATCATCCCAGTGTGAAGTAACTAGCGATGAAATTGTCTCGGCTCCATCGCTTCCATCTTTTAAGCATAAATTAACAAAACTAAACCTTAGTGGGTAGTGGCTTCTTACATCGCCCTGACCACGCACCTCTCTTTTGGTAAACCTTTTCCCAATTTTATTTGCCGTGTTTCTTTTATAATTTAGGATTGCAAAAAACGGTAAACGGCGTTGACAGTGATAATATTCAGACATAATAAATTATATGAATACACAAATATCACTTCCAAGAATGTTTCTACAACAGTCCACTTTTAGGATCCAATTAGGATTGCTATTAAGTGGCCTGTTTTGAGCCCTTGCATCTCCTTTTCACTTTTATTTTAGTGACTAGATTGCTTATATTATTATTACTTAGTGGGTAGCTTGCCTTTATTTCGAGACAGACTTAACACATTGTTTTGCTGACCCACGTTAACGTGTGGATGTCGTCCACATCTCCCGACTTTACTCCTTGGTAAAACTCCTCGTCCTGTTGCGCCATCTGCATTCTTACTTCAGGCGAAGCATTTTTATCCAGCGAGCCATGTATGCCCTATGATCAGGGCGTTGTAATACCAATACCTCCTTGCTGTTCTTTTGTGACGTCTTGTTTATGAAGAGAAGACAACAGTAACACGTGCGGCACTGTTAGCACATGACTGTACTGTCTCAGTCATTCTTTTAAGCCTGAGCATGAACATAAAAGGTTTGTGCCCCTTTTCTCAACACGGTCGCCGACATCTATAAAAGACCCCGCACAAATCTCCATACTGTGTCGACACTGTAATACCATCGCAGCGCCCGTGAAACTTCGCCACCACTGCTAAATACCCCATTATACCATGGTACAAAAGACTGGGGAAAACAAAGATGCCAAGAAATTCATACACTCCTGCACCAGTGCCACCTGGGGGTCCGCTTCCCTGGGTTCACACCACGCAGCCCTCCGAGTCCACTTACAAATCTAACTACGGTTTGTTGAATTAGCAATGTTCGAGCCAAGGATGGCCCTGGCCACCTACAAGTTGTGCACCCGTGCTGCACCAGGCACACCTGCTAAGATGATCACGACCACACAAAACTCCACTGATCGCTGGTGCGAGCCACTGGCTGACAGCGCAACCTTCTCGCATTGTCTCTGAATCGCCCCCACGGGAGGAACTGAAAACTGACACAACTACACGCTACACAACTACGAAGCAAGGAAATGAACTGAAAATCCGGGCCTACTTCCTCCATGGCAGAAGTGCTTGCTCCATCATCTAGCTCACTAATACTCACCTCCCCTCACCCGGGAACGCCAACTCCTACTTCACTGGGAGGGGAGGAGGAAGACCTACAACTGGACTGTATGAGAATTTGTGATAGTTGCAATTTCCAAGTACTGCAATCGCACACAGGCTCCATTAAGTAAAACTGTAAGGCTTTTAACATTGGGAGAAACACTTGGCAAAATCCCACTTGCACTTTAACTAATGCGCCATATAACTTGTTCCATTAACGAGCATTCATTACCCACACGTGGGAGCATCGGTGTCCGAGGCATCTGGAATTCACGCTGCAACATCGGCTCGACAACATAACGATCTCGTGTCAATTCCCAATCTGCGTCCGACAAGTGCACCCCGTTTTACACATTCCACCATGAGGGAATATTTTTGTCGACATCCAGCACCTGACGCTTTACCAGGACCGACTCGGCAACGTATTTTCAGGTAGCTCGTTGGTCCAGGCATCGCCCACCTGCCATTCATGAGGACGAGCATCGCCCACTCT
Source organism: Lithobius niger (assembly GCA_023313725.1). Classification (NCBI taxonomy): domain Eukaryota; kingdom Metazoa; phylum Arthropoda; class Chilopoda; order Lithobiomorpha; family Lithobiidae; genus Lithobius; species Lithobius niger. The sequence continues at coordinate 7,685 of JAHWFP010066216.1, forward strand.
GTTCTCAGAAAGAGCATCGCCCACATGGTACTCATAATTCTAATAATACTCAGGCAATGACCAAGTCTCGCTATGACATTGGAATAAATCATCATGTGCTTTTCAATTTTTATCATAACCATGTGCTTTCCAAATTTTATCATAACCATACTCACTTATTTTCCTACTCACTATGAAGTGGCCACGTCGCCACTCGTTTTAACATGCAGCCTGGACTCTGACCACACCTTGCATTCTCAACCTGATTTTCAAACTAATTCATTCGAGTGCGACTAAAATTAAAGGCCTGATTAAAGTCCAATTGCATCTCCGTAACCCACAACTTCGGCAAGGATTGAATCGAGTCCACTAAACTCCCACACGAAATGGCCGGTTCCAACGGAAACAGCCCAACATTAGGCCTAATGTCTTCATCTTGGGCACCTTCATTAATCTTACTTAGTCGCTTTTTCAACAACCTTCGCATCCTCCCAATCCGTCACCGACTCACGGTAATCAATCGTCATGGACTTCGCTTACTTCTTATTCTCTTTAAGCATGACAGCATATGTTGTAGAAATCACCAAAAGCTGTAATGGCTGACAGCTGACCAGTCTGTGTCATGGCAAAAGAAACAGTGACAAGATAACGCGAGGTAAGTGGAGGACAGGACACCAGACGTGACATATGATTTTGCATAAATTATGTGCAAAGTGAGTATGTTCAAATGCGCCGTTCGCAAACGGGATATCCTATTTGTAACAGTGAGGAGGATTCTACGATGAAGAAACCACCTTATTTCCATACTAGTTCAGAAAAATTGCAAAACATCAAGAATGTTAGTAAATGTTAATTACCTTTTCTGCTAATAAATAGTCGTTTAATAAATAATAACGTTGACATGTGGCCCCTAATATCAAGACGAACCCAATGTAGATGCAAGAGCTGTAAGTTAGTATGATTAATAACATTAAGACATTTCACTATCATGCCGAAATCCTACAAAACTGAAAACACTTATATTTTTACAATACGGTACATGAATGTTGAATCGGCTAAATGGGTAATTTGGTATCCAGCATTTTACATTGGTACAGGACAATTTAGAATTAAGTTAAAATCCGGAAACTATTTTAAAACCCAAATTTTACAAGGTGAAGTATTCAAACCATTCGGTTTGAGTGCTAGTGTGTGTGGCTGGATGCAGCTACATGTGCTGTTGCGAGGCCATTGTATCCAAAGTCACACACAACCTCCAGTTAAGACATGCAAAACCCACTATACCAGGTACAACAACTTTAACACTTTATCCCATCTGTTACAGCACTGTTATAGTCATCTGATTGGCAACTGGTTAGTTTACTAGTGGTCGGTGTTTACCAGTGAAATGGATTACATACTCCACTTTTGGCGGGTTTGTTGCGTGATAATTGAAAAGGAGAGATTACTACAGGCCACACACATTAGTGCCTTGGAATAGCTAACAATCCACCACTTAGAACTACCGTAAATCGTGTATTAAAAGCCCAGTTAAAGCTAAAGCCCACCCCCTAAAATGCTGTAAAGTCAAAATCATGAAATAGTAGAGTTAAAGCCCACCCCTCAAATTGTCGTTTTTCTACGAAAAATTATCTAAAAGTTATATGATGTGAATAAAGATAATAATAATAATAATAATATAATAATAATAATAATATATAGAGACGATGCTCGAGGCATCCACCCACCCAAATTCCCCAGCGGCAGATGTTAAGTGGAAGAAGTACCACCATTATTACAGTTGTTTTTTGCCGCATGAGGGAGGAAACCGGAGTACCCGGAGGAAACCCTCGTGCAACGGGCGGGAAACAACCGGAGAAAAACCCGTACATATACACTTCCCATCACCAGGATCGAACCCGGGTCTGTACGAAGCCAGAGATGTACACTGGGACCAGGACGCCTATCGAATCTGACGCCCCAGTGCTCGCAGCTACCCGTGCACCCTGCTTGGTAGTACTGCTAGATAGTACTGCTTGCTATGTTTACTGGCCCCTTCTGCCTCCCTATAGTAATAGTGGACTCTTCCTTTAGCTCCTGCGTAAGGCATCTCTCACCTAAGCCGCCTTCCTTCTTCACAGCAATTAAAAGGATGTAAAAATTGGCCTTTCAGAGATCGTTCAAACGCTTCGAATTTACTGTAATAGATGTCCAGAAAGGTTAGAAAATTGATAATTCTTAATTTAAAGCCCACCCCCCTATTTTTGCCAAATTAACTGCATAAACCCATGGGCGTTTAATCCACGATATACGGTATTATAGCTTCCCCTGACGAATGTCCAGGCACCAGCGTGCACAACAATCCACTGACGATCCTAGGACTAGAAATCATGGAGCTAAGATGCTGAAACAACGTTGTTGGACATCATTACGGCAAGAGTCATTTCCTTTCAGCGTGTGCAACCTACGGAATACGCTACTGGCGGAAGTTATGAAAGCAGCTTCCACGCTCACATTCAAAAATCATCATAATATTGTTACCTTCTCTAATATCACCCTACGACTATAAAAAATTGGTAGTAGGGAATACTCGACATCATAGGCCAGTAGGCTTTTGTCGAATTTTCATCCAAATTCAAATTCAGTATGTGCACCCAACCGTAACACGACTCATGCACGATTCACGACTTGGGCTTTTACAGCGGACACTTTCTACACGGTCGCCGAATGTGTTGGTGCCAGCTTATAAAGCCTTAGTCAGACCTCTGTTGGAATATTGTTCTCCTGTCTGGTCCCCGTATCTGTTGGGTGACATTAGGAATGTTGAGGCGGTGCAAAGGAGATTTACGAGGATGTTTTGGAATTTACGGCATTCTGAATACGACAATCGGCTGGGCTCGCTTGGGTTGGAAACCCTTGCTGATCGAAGGCAAAATCTCAATCTGATTTGTGTCTTCAAGCTCCTGAGCGGACTCGTTGACATCGATTGGAGGAAGCTCCCGACTCTTCGGGTGGATAGGTTTGCTGGACCTCGTACTTTGTTTCTTCGGCGATGTCGGGTGGATGTTCGGAGGTTTTGCTTTGGTGTCAGGGTGGTCAGAGCGTGGAATGCTCTACCTGAAGATGTCAGATGCGCCCCCTCCCTCAGTGTCTTTAAACGTCGCCTGTCCCTACGCAACACCGCAGGATAGTTTGTGGTTTCCACGTTTTTTTTCTGTTTCTTTGGATTTTAGCCGTGCTTGGATTCTTCTTTATACTTTATATTATGGAGCGCAGCTCAACAGTTCAATCCAGGTGCACGACACAAAATTAGTGGTCGCTTGCGCTAAATTAAAAAACTGAATGACACTCAGTGGACAATTCTGGTGTAGTGATTGAAGATACGCTAATCCAAGAAGACAAGGCAAAGACAAAAGGTTCTACAACATCAACAAAATGTAGTCCAAAATTTGCCGTGAACATTAGTGTTTGTGACTTTGAATTGCATTTTACTCTCCTTTTTCAATAACTTCCCACGTTCAAAGTAAATCGCCATACGGTTTTTATCATTGTTGCTTGACCTGATTTCAAAATGATGTTTTAGTTGAAATTTTTTATGGGTATGGGTAAGACCTTAAAAAGTTTGGACTCGTAACACAGAAGGAAAAAAAAGACAACAAAAACCTTTTTGTTTTATGGTTAGGTGTAGCAGTTCCTCTTATTACAAAAGAATCTAGCTAATTTCGAATTGTCCTTTATATTATTTATACCGATTTGCATATGGAAATTTTGTAGAAATTGATGAAGAAATTGAACATCTTGTGTTTCGGTACATTGTTTTGCCACTAGATGGCATTGTCACTTTGACTGCTTACGTTTGAACTCTGCATCCAGTTAAGCACTGTATGCCTGTTAAGACAACACTAACAAACCAGTGACAGATTTACGGAGAAGGCGACAACCTTCCCCAGAGACTTACAGGTGTAATCTTCCCCTCTAATCTACTCTTTGAAAATGGTAACCGGCGGTAACAGTGATGAGAATTTAACATTTCACTTATAGAAAAACACGTGCACCACCAAACTGTAAAACTGCAGACTGGTGAGGTTGCAGCTCTTATTGGATGTCTAGTTAGGCAGCCAACTCGGGGAAGATAATATTTCGACATTTTCGCTGCATTTCCTTGTCTTCACCAGGATAATGTTTCGACATTTTCTGAAACCAGTGCCTGGTGGGCCCGTAATATTCATGAGGTGCACTTTGCGACGAAAGAAACATCTGATAGTTAATGATTCAAGTGCTCTGAAATGAGCTTCTTGTTGAGTGTTTGAATGAAGGAGGACTGAGGTTTGGTCCATCAGTTTTTCGTGATTGGTTTCACTTCTCTCCCCGTCAGGTGGCTCCTATGTGTTCTAGTAGTCTTGCTTCCAGCAGTCATTTGGTTTCCCCTATATATGCAGCCGAGCAGCTACAGCACGGCACTTTGTATACTACACCGCTAAGGCCAGGCAAAGTTAAAAAAGTGATTCTCGGGCACAGAAAGTTGAAAAATGACGAGGGTTTAGGTTTTTTTTTTTTTAATTATAACACATTCGCTTCTCGGGCACAGAAAGTTAAAAATTAACGAGGGATGGGGCCTTTTAAAAATTTTTAAACAAATTTTAAAAATCTTTTTCGTACTGAAAATCATTTTTAGTGAATAAACAAGTCGTGACTATCAAAGTAGTGTTTGACGTTTTCAAATGGTTGACTTACACTTAACTCCGGCTGAAAATTCCCCAATCCCATAAAGTTTTTGTCCCACATTCAGTTTGCGCCGATACTAACGCCATCCTGAATTACCATTTCTGTACTTTTCAAAACTAAAACAAACGAACACCAATCAATCCTTCCAAATAGTGGTAAAGCTTTTATTTCTCATTGTAGGAAAGATATTACTGCAAGGGACGGTGTTGACTCCTGACATTAAAAAAAAAAAGAAAAGCCAGATTGCTTCAACACAGCATTTCAAAAGCTATTTTTCGGAAATTTTTATTCAAAGCATGCATAGATCAGATTTCAGAAACCAAAAAAATATAATTTGGCACGATAATACTGACTT
>JAHWFP010066234.1:3355-16664 GCA_023313725.1 Lithobius niger
CCTGGAGCCAACCTGCAATGTAGCGTGGCAGGACGGTTTGAAATTTTAAAAAAATACAAATTTCCACAATGTGTGGAAGTTGTCCGGAAGGGTTGTGAGCCACTGATACCGTACCTAAAATGCTGAGGGGGAGGTAAAAGTAGATCTTAAAGTGGGCGTTTGAGAAATGCCTGCAAGTTTTCTGTGAGTAGCATTCTACGGAAGCCACTCTCCGTGGGCATGCAAACCGTCTCGGAACTAAGGGCATTCCAAACAGGGACAACTCGCACAGCAAAGAAATATTTTCGACAATCAAGACGTGAGCCCTGAACCACTAGCCTCCAAGCATGGCCCCAAGTACAATAAACGCGTGGTGCCGGTTCGAAAAATGGTAAATCAACGTCGATTAACCCATGTAGTATTTTGTACGTCAACATTAAATCAAAACGAAGTCTGCGCAACTCGAGCAGTTCTAAACCCACTCTGGAAAGGCGTACAAGATGGTTTACCCCACGGAGACCCGGCAAACACCCGAGTAAATTTACGCTGGACCGACTCAATATGATCAATGTCCCCAGCCAAATAAGGGGACCAAACTGGAGTCGCATATTCCAATAAGGGGCGCACGAAAACACGGAAGGCCCAACATTTAGTCGCCGAATTTCCCGACGTAAAACACCTATTCACAACTGCCAGACGGCGAAATGCCAACGCACTAACCTTACGGCAATGCAAGGACGATTTTAAGTCCTGTGAGAACCACATGCCTAGGTCTCTAATCTCCGAAACAGAAGGTAGGGCTTCAGAAGCCAAGTAATAGTTTAAATTTAGATTTTGTGTTCCCACATGGAAGGACCGACACTTTTGGATGGATAGTGGCAACTGCCAACACGACGACCAACTGACGACATTTGCAATTTCCACTTCCAGTTCAATGGACTGTGAAGGAGAAATGTTTTCTACACCAATCTTTACATCATCAGCAAACTTGAAACCAAAACTACACGAATTATCAAAATAGAGGTCATTTATATAGATCACAAATAGAACAGGTCCAAGAACTGACCCCTGCGGAACCCCACAAGGGACCAGTGCCTCAGTAGAAAGTGATTTTTCTACAATTACCTTTTGGTAACGGTTATTTAGGAAGGCAGGAAGCCAGGCCCACAGTGGCCCGGTGATACCACACCCACTTAGCTTTAATAGAAGCTTGCGGTGAATAACGAACTCAAAGGCCTTTTTGAAATCAAAATAAATATTGTCACATGGTGACCCTGCATCCAGTGCACTGGTCCAACGATCAAGCACTGTCAGTAGCTGATGTGTAGTGGACCTACCAGGAAGAAAACCAAACTGGTCCTGTCGAATAACGGCAAATTTCTTCAAATAACCGAAGAGTGTGTCTCGAATGATGGACTCCATTACCTTACAGGCAACACATGTCAAGGAAATAGGTCGATAATTGAGTGGGTCGGAGGGGGAACCCTTCTTAAAGACCGGGACCACAATTGCTCCGCTCCAACAAGATGGAAGTTTTCCCTGTTTAAAAGATAGAGTAAACAACATGGACAAGGGATAGCTAATTTCCGAAACAATTTGTTTGAGCAGGAAAGAAGAAAAACCGTCTGGACCACACGAACGGCTTGTTTTTATTTTTTTTATAGCCTGTAAAACTTTGATTTCAGTGAAGCAAACCCTAGAGCAATTTTCAATATGGTTAGTGTTCTGGGGTATGGGCAAAGAAGTACTTCCATCGTCCTCAATAACATTTGAGGAAAAAATTTTACTAAAAACTTCTGCCTTCGCAAGGTTTTCAGTCACAAAACTGTTATTGATCTTTAAAGGCGGTAGTGAGCGCGTTGTATTTGTTTTTTGACGGTAAAACTTGAAAAGAGCTGCTGGCGTTCCACCACGAATAGCCTTCTCCTCCTCAAGTTTGTTCCACATTTCAACAGAGCTTGCATAAAGCCTCCTCTGGGTGTTGTATTCAAGTAATGTGTTTTGGTCCGGACTGGCCTTATACCGTTTCCACAGCAAAAGTTTGCGACGTTTTGCTTTAGCAATAATAGAAGGAAGGACTCTTCGAGGTTTCGTGGAGCGATACCTCATAGCTTTACGGCACATATTTATGTGACTATTCAGAATACTCTCGAAACAGGACCAAGCCTTTTCAATTGTTGGATGGACTGAGAAAATTAAATCGTCCCAATAAAGACCCGTCAATGATGCCTTAAGTTTTTAAAAATCAATTTTACCCTCAGGGATGGAATTTTTTCCGTTTCTAAAAGTTCTTGGGCCTGTCAAAGTCACATTTACCTTAAAAGACACCACACAATGGTCACTGTTTCCAAAATGAGGACCAACGTAAAGGTCATAAACCAACCTATCATCATGGGTGAAAATGAGGTCTAGAATGTTATTTCCACGTGTTGGCCTATCCACCAAGTGGCGCAAGAAGTTCAAGGAAAAGACGGTGATGAGGGTCGCTGGCACAGTCCCGCTCCCAGTCCACTGAAGAAAGATTAAAATCGCCAAGGAGGATGTTCGAATGGTTCAAGTTTTCAGAGCAAGAAATAAACTGACAAATATTTGTGACATAATCGTCATTTCGGCTGTCCGGCAGGTAACAAAGGATAAAAGTAAGCTTAAAATCAGGAATGGAAATAACCATTCCCTCAGACACCAAGCACACATCAATCAACACAGCAGAGATTTCAGCGCGGTGAAGAATCATTAAACCTCCCCCCCTGCTACCCCGATCACGTCTCACAACCCTGTACAAATCCAAATCGGCAACCATCGCGTCAGTGATATCCTGGTGAAGCCAGGACTCAACCACAAAGACCAAATCATAATTTCCCCCACACAGCAAGACCCGAAAGCAGCCAATGTTACTTACAACACTACGTGCATTTAACAAAATACAATTAAGCCCAGACAACATAGATGCACAACTTTGGGAATTAGTGGACTCATCAATGGGGATTTCCCCAATTACTGGTAAAAATTTTCCAACGGAGCATGGATAGACAACATCTCATGCTCTAATTGCGATATACCCCGGCTGGTCAGGTGCACCCTGTCTCTAGCAAGCAATGTATGGTCCTTAAGGATGGCACTATCACACCACACCCTAAACCACACCCTAAAGAGACCTCTCAGTTCAATTGATGTCTCAACAATACACAATGACAAAGTTACTTTCCCCGCGCCCAAGATTGTTGCATTTTGATCGAGTGTCCTAATCCGATCTTACGCATCTCTCGCCTTGTTGCACCTTTGTTATATACGTTGCAGCATTATAAAATGTTGACACTGTTAGCCTCTGATACCCTCTTGCATTCGGGACAACAAGGCCCTACGGTACCTTGCGCTCACGTCGATTATGCATTTTGAAGCTCCTGGGTGTTTTGCTTGGATTTCTCCACCTCAATTGTCCCTCTCGTCGTCTACTCTCTTCCTCCTCGGGGATTCAGCCCGATAATCTCCTTAGGTTAATGCTCCTTAATGTTCCTTAGGTTAATGGTGCGTAATTTTCCTTAAGTTAATTTTTCTTAGGTTAATGTTCCAAATCAAATCAAATCTGCTGCTGCTCCCTATAGTTTTTCTGAAAATTCTAGTGTTACTCACGAACTTTAATAAGCACTGCCGCAGCCGCTCAAACACGGTTTTGGGGATAAGTCACGACTTCTATGGACAACTAGTGCCAATTTTCAAAATAATAATTTTAATTTCAGTTGGCTTTCTTTTGAGGTGTAACCAAGGTGGAGGAACTTCCTACACCCAGGGTGTAACTAATAACCGAAGCAGTAGCAATTTTGGTGGCCGTATCATATATCCTATCTGACATTTCATGTAAGCTATTTCGTTCTCAGGCTCAGGCCAATACTGTAGTACAATCATGCTCAAACACTCCCAAATGAATGCTGTAATAAAGCTTCAACATAGGTTTTATTGAAGAGCCATGACTCTGACCACACGGTGGATGCTGCTAATTTTGTTCGAGATCCCAGGATCCCTTGCAGGACCCCGGAACCCGTTGCACCCTGGGTCCCTTCTATGTTTTAAAACAAATTCCGTTGTTCTTCTCAATGGGCCACGGAGATAACACTTATTGGCTTTTCATAGCTGGTCCGACTACGTGAAGGTCTAGATTATATTGTAATTGTCTACAATATAGTTGTTGACTTGCTTTGTGTAATGCCTACTGAGAAATTGCTCATGCACGCTTTGCGTGCATACACGTTTGACGCCCTAGATTTATACAAACTGCCTGGCTAATGTTGGTCTCGGAAGGTTAATGTTAGGCCGGTCAAGCTATATTTAGCCGGTTCTTAGTACTAGGAACTCAGAAGTAGTAACTCGGAATGCAAAAGGCAAAGACCCCTCTCGGCTTTTGTACACATTCAGAGTGCAGGACTGCCGAATGGTTGCATAGCATGCCTTCAAATCCAGCTTCATCTCCAACTTCTGCACTCCTTCAAATTCAGCTTCATCTCCAACTTCCCATTGACATTAGCAATCGACAGTTTATACTTCGGAAAGTGTAGAAAAAACACTCTGAAAAACGTATCGGTAAATTGTTCACTGCTTTCAAAATTTGTCTTGTAAGAGGTGTCAGAGGTGTGATTACGCACCAACCACGTGCAAAGGTGAGAACCCAAGAATCGTAGGAATTATAATCAATCAGGATTTAAGAGTGCCCACTCTCGCACCATTCTCGGATTATGATCATAAATACTTCCAGATGGTGTGACCACGGTGGTTATGACCCACTAACACAACCCCGCATTAAAACTGTTACCGTTATAGCCAATAAATCGGAAAACCCACACACATCATCGTGGGTTAATTTTGATAACCCACTTGTTGGTAAGCAAACGTTTTTTACTGGATCTACTCAACCACTGCTCCACCACGTGACATTACAACGGCCAAATTCTAATAACTACGCAACAAAAATTCAACCTACATACCCCAATGCAAAACCAAAGTAAATGGGCACACATGTGACTAGCAATATTTTTCGCGCCTACACGTTAAAAAAAAATCACCACGCGTAACGTTGACCCCCAAATGTAGACCTAAGGGAGGCATACCATCATGTATGTACGGCCAAATTTTCTTCGCGACGATAGAAAAACTAGGATACCGACCCTTCGAAATATATATACTCCTTAAATTAAAAAGCCTGTAGCGTGTTTGACACCCCCAATTTTAACCTTTTTAAACGCTTAAAATAAAAAAAATACGAACTTACAGAAATTCGATAACAAGAAAACAATTAAAAAAAATTTTTTCTGGAGCAATCCGTTCAAAAGCTCAGCATGTAAATTTCAATATAACTCCCAACAAAAAGCCACATGCCACATAAATTAGGGAACACAATAACTAACATAAATAGATTTGTTAGCTCGACGTAAACCACCTTTTACATTAAAATACTTACACAGTACACTAAAATACATATACATTAAAATAATATACCGCCTAACGAGACCAAATAATTAGGGATGATTGCAGTTTATCTCAAACCGGGAAAGTCCATGCCTTATGTATAAGAGCGAGGTCATACATTACTTCCCCACACTTTTCGTGGATTTGGCATGCTCTAGCAAAAGTGAAATTATCCCCAGTTAGTTGGCTCTGCCTCGCTATCTCTTACACTTATGTTGTCGGTACTTTTTTATGGTCTTGAACGCTATGCAATGTGAGTTAGATGGAACTTCGTGCAGAAGGTACAACTGTCCTTTTGGTGTGGGGTAAGGCCAAAATGGCAACCTTAGAACAACCTATTCTTTCGTCCAAGATAGAAATTGCCGCATTCACCTTGAATATATTTCGCAACCGCTGCACCTATGATTACTGACCTGCGTTCGAGTCTTTTTGATTTCAGCTCAGTGCTCTGAGGACGAATTCAACATCGATCGTTCTGAGTGCATCTGTCTTTATTTGCTGCATTCTTAACACTAAAAACACTATCCTGAGGCGTATTATTGCAGATGGCATTGTGTTGTTTGCGTGGTAGGGCTACTAGCCTTACAGAGCAGGCTCCTTTACCACCGCTACTAAAAATCTGCTTACCATGCAATGTTTGAGAAAAGAATTTGATCTTTGCGACATGGCATTTCCGCGCAGCGTTGCCATGAAAGTTCAACCAAATTAGAACAAAATAAAGCCAAAAGCACCGTTAAACAATCACACAAAATCCAAATTCAGTAGAATATTTGACCTCGCTCGCTTTGCTTGTTCGACAAGTTACCGCTCACCCTTGATATTTTGTGATTCTGGGATGTAGGTGCCAACTCTACGCAAACAGTCATATGCGTATCGAAGACAATAAGGGCTCGTTTACGCAACGACAGTTTTCTCGCTCACTAGCTTTTACTTGATCAATACTAAATCTGATGGCTGCTTATCGCCTTTACCGGAGTATGCGGCTTTCAAGATGTCTATACGTATTAGTAACCATGGCAACGACGCAGACGCAAATCTTCTCCTCGTGCCTCGTGACACGTCGTATGATGCTTGGAGGATTTTAGCGTCGATTTATGACAACAAGAAAACAATTTTTACTGCAGTACAAGATGACAGACTGATTTTTGTATGCCGGCATTCGATGGTTTGTCTTCGATTCGATAGCCACGAAATGGACGCCATGTTGGATTCTGAATTCTCGCTGCGAGAAGCTATTTATTCTACCGTCGTTTGATCATTGCTAGAAGCTGCACTTTGAGGGAGAATAGCAAATTTTGGAAATAGCGTGAAATGTCAACAATCTTGTAGCAATGTTTAAAATTACTGTTAGCTCTTTGTTCTTTATCCGTGTTGTTATTTATAATACATACTATTTCTTATCCATTACCACATTCATTAAGTAGCAACGGGAAAACTAATCATAAATAAATAACGGTTGACTAGCAAATAGCATTCGGTGAGCGAGAATGACTTGTTGCGTAGACGCGCCCTCATATTGGGTGGCGAGGAATGAAAGCTGGAATTTTCGACTTATTCCAGATTTCCTCCAAAAGTACGAAAACCTCCTTTTATAGTTTGTTCCACATTATGTTTGCAGGAAACTGATGTATGACGCCACGTTTCCTTCCATTACGAGTGCAAATGACAGGTGAACAAACCACTCGTACACACTTAAAAGTAACTATGTAGAGACTACATGTATGATGTCCACATATTTTTGCAGTCTTACTGCAAGGAAACACGGCGTCATACAGCAAGTTTTCTGAAAACAAAATGTAGAACAAACTATAGTCAGGTAGCCAGTACATGGTTTTTTTTATCGGAACCTTGCAATGAGTTACAACAAAAGTTTTTTTGCAGGACGTAGCCTTCTACATGCCCCTAGTCAGAATGTGGATGATACCACCCTGGCATCTTTGGGAATTTTTCTAAATGAAGGTTAAAGGTCAAAATAGGTGGCCAAAGTAGTGTTGCACGGTATTAAGTTTTTGCAGGACGGTACGGTACGGTTCTGAAAACGGCGGTCTACGGTAATATCACGGTAATTTAGGAAATAATTATCCGCTGTTATCCACTTAAGCACAAAAGAATCAAATATGGCTCTTAGCATTTAATTTTTTTTACAAAATAGCGGAACTTCGCTTTCATCTTGATGGGACGCTGCGACATCGACCATAAATAGAAAATCGCTCGTACGCGCTTGTTACTTAAGATCTGCCCCCCCCCCCCCCTTGTGGGCAAGCAGTGGGGTCGGATTTCACTCGCGCACTTTCGCATGCACCTTCGTTAGCACCATAATCACGGTAATACCGTGGTGCTAAAAAAGGAACGATATTGATACCGTCATTTTTTTTTACCGTCAATACCGTGAGTACCATTTACCGTGCAACACTAGGCCAAAGGTAAGTTTTTTTGCTTTAACTTCTTAACCGTTGTTCAGATCGAACAACACAGAATACAAGTATACAAAACAAAATAAATTGTTCGTCAGGAAAAGTCCTATTCAATTATGACCTAAAGTTAATGATTATGACCCAAATTTGTAATTTTATGACAAATTAATAGTACAGTTAGTATTAATGTCTATTGCATTCCTGACTACGCACCTTTGCTGTCACCTATAAATTAACCTAGACAGAAATAATTAGGCTCTTCTGAATGGTGTTGATGTATTCTTTCCAGCAATGCTAATCACAATAATTGCATTAATCATTAAAAACTTACGGTCCGTCGATTTATTTGTACGTCTTTTCCTTCGGAAGTAGGAAGGCTAGAAATGTGAGAAATGTGTCGAAAGACATCAAATTATTATCGCTTAGACGTTTTTTTGTAGTTCTAGGTAAAAGTTTTCCCCTCGAAAAAAGCGGGAAAAACCCTTCGGACCATTGGAATATCACAATTTCCTGCCTAAAGGACGGTCCACAATAATTGTTCTGCCACGTAGACAGGGCGTAGCCCAGGCCAGTAGTGTTCTCAGAGGGGCTAGCTGGCAATTCGAATAGCCATCATTCAACAATGAGGCACGTGCAGCTCACTGATGGGACCACTGTAGGAATTGCATTTTGAATTCCTCCACCTATTTGGCCATAAATTTAAACGAAATTACGTCAAGGTACGAAAGGATTAAATGCTAAATGATAAATTAGGCCTCCTTAAACAAAATATATTGATAACAGAAAACGGTGTTAGAAATATTTCTACGTTAGTGTTTGTAAAACATCGTCAAACGATGAGTGGCGTGCACTTTGTGCCATCAGCTGGTGCTCTATTCAGCAGTAGTCCAGTCTAAGTTGTAAATGATAGGAGTAGGCACAAGTTATAGTTTGTTTGAACTGAAAACTTACGAAAAACGCACACTACGATGCTCATTTGCCTGATTATTTTGACTGATCGTATTTTGGTGTGGAACTATCTGTCGGCAGAATAAGACTTGCAACAAGGAATTTGCTCGAGCGAAGCGAGACACCGCCGAAGCGAGCGTGGGCGAGCGACTCGCCTAGTCTATCTTAAATAAAGACCGTCCTACGCCCATTGAAAGGTGTTGTCGAAATGACGTAGCGGCGAAAGAATATGCATATTTTCGATTTTAAAGTGCTTCTATGAGCTATCTAATTACCGTAGATGGACATACTTAGGTTCTTCTGGAAGGTAGTAAGGTTAGAATTTCCAGCAATTCTAATGGTAAATGTGTATCTTAAATAACCCGTCCTACGCCTATTGAAAGGTGTTGTCGTAATGGCGTAGCGGCGAAAGAGTATGGTGATTTTCAATTTCAAAGTGCTCTTATGAGCTATCTAATACTCCTAGATGGACATACTTAGGCTCTTCTGAAAGGTGGTGACGTATTCTTTCCTGCAATGCAATTAGGTGTGACAATTTTTTTTCTTCACATAATGTATGTTTGACATGTCCTCAGTTGTATTTGGAAGGGTGCCACCATGAACGTTAAGGATGATAACCCACATCTAACAGCTGTTGGTTTACATGAATATAGTTTACTAGCCTGTAAAAAATTCTATTCAATTTTGGGGTGTTAAATTAACGAAACTATTACATATAGTATTATACAGTACAAATATTCCAGGCTATACGATATATGTACTACTGCTGTTAGCTCTATATCTGCTAATCCGAAAATGTTGCCGCTACGCCATTACAACACCTTTCAATGGGAGTAGGACGGTCTACATTTAAGATACCTGATTGTGATTAACATTGCTGGAAAGAATACATCATCACCTTTTCTAAGAGCCTAAGTACGTCCATCTAGGATAATTAGATAGCTTATAAGAGCAGTTTGAAATCGAAAATCACCATACTCTTTCGCCGCAAAGCAATTACGACAACACCTTTCAATGAGCGTATGACGGTCCCTACTTAAGATGCACAATTGTGATTAACATTGTTGTAAATAATACATCACCACCTTTTAGAAGAGCCTCAGTATGTCCATCTAGGAAAATTAGATAGCTCGTAGGAGCACTTTGAAATCGAAAATCGCTATACTCTTTCACCACTACGCAATTACTACACCTTTCAATGGGCATAGGACGGTCTCTATTTAAAAACATAATTGTGATTAGCATTGCTGGAAAGAATTAGGGATGTGCCGATTATCGGATGCATATCGATATTGGCAGTTATCGGAACCAACCGATCTATCGGTGCCGCTGATGTCCACCTCTGATGTGCTGATACACCGTTTTGGATCACATATAAACCGCACTTTTTTTCGATATATACGGAAACGACGATAATTTCTCTAATTATTGATTGATTTTGACGTTCTAACACACCATTTTAACCCTTTTTTGCCAGCTTTCCAATGGTGCAAACCACAAATCATTAGCTCCACCCTTTCTGAAGTTGTTTATACAAAACTATTTAACTTACATTTTTAAACAAACGTGGCTTACAAATAAATAAGAAAAACTGCTGCTCGTTGGTATTTTAGGACTAATCAATAGTTATACTATAAAGTATTTGTCTGTTGATTAATTAATATCAATTTTCACAAATTTAGACTTTTTACATCTTTACAAGTGTGCAGAAAATGTTTGATTACGTGCACTTTTTTTGTGGGGTAAATGGGGTCTGGGGAAAGTGCCTGCAGGGGAAAAAAACGCTTTGTACTACACATTTTTAAATTTTTTTTTAATTTGTATAATGCTACGTTAAATATAAGTTTTTTTTTCCTTGCAGCACATCGGCAGCAGAAACTGTATCGCACTTTCATTTTTTGCAAAATAATCATTATTTAGTGTTATATCAGCAGTCAATAACGGCATTCCGTTTTGACAGTAAGGCCGCCCACCCACTGAGCGACTTGGCCGTGCGGCCAGGTCACTGCAGCCAATGAAAATAATTACTGTTATGTAAAACCACGCACTAATCATTTTCACTGGCTGCAGCAACCTGGCCGCGTGGCTAAGTAGCTCAGTGCGCGGGCGGCTTGCTCGGGCGGCCACCGAGCAAACAGCTGCTTGGCCGTGTGGCCAGGTCGCTGCAGTCAACGAGAATGCTTACTGGGTATGTAGCAACGCCATTTGGCCTGACCCCGCGACCACTGGAATCCCGGGCGGCGTGCAGGCGGCCACAGGGCGACCGTACTTGCTCAGAGCTAATTTTTCACCACGTGATCGAGAACTATCAATGAAAAACGGACGTGGCCGCGCGGCACGTCACTGTGTTTTTGGCCTCCACGACCACTGGCCGCGCGACCAAGCTGCTCAGTGCGCGGGCAGCCTAACCGGTATCGGTAGATCGACAAAATAGCTACGTCGGCACATCCCTAGAAAGAATACAGAGCAACCTTTCAGAAGAGCTTAAGTATGTCGGTCTAGGGTAATTGAAGAGGTAACAGCAAAGGTGCTTAGTCAGGGATGCTATACACTCTAATGTACTACAATGACAAATTTGGACAGTAAGGTTTGACTTTACGTCAAAATTGAATAAGACTTTTCTTTGAGGGAAATTTAATTCTGTTTTAGACTTGTATTCTGTGTTTTTCGTTCTGCTCGATGGTTAAGAAGTTAAAGCAAAACAACTGTCTTGGTCACAGATTATGACCTTTGATCTTCATTAAAAAAAATTCCTACAAGATGCCAGGGTGGCATTATTCACATTCTGATTACGGGCACGTAGAAGGCCAACTTCCTGCAAAATAAACTATTGTTATACCTCATTACAAGGTTAGGCTAAACTTACACTGTCTATTTTTTTACGCTGTCTACGTCCGTTTTTTCGTCGCTTTGTCCCGCCTCCGTTTTTTTCGTTTGAGCCTATTTTTTTTACTCTGAATTTTGGTTGGGGTCTCCTCCTCCTCCCCCCCCCCCCCCCACACACACACACACATCCCTATCCCATAAATCCAGGCCCAGCAGTGGCCATAAAGCGTGAAAACACTGACTAGGCCTAATCACTATTTTTCTCTTTCGATGAGCGTTAGCTTTACTGTCTACTCATTTGTTTTTTGAACGTTTTATCACATTGTTATTATAGGTTAGGTTAGTTGTCTTGACTCGAATACCATAAGGCAGGACATGATGAATTTCAACAGGGATCGGTTATTTTAGTGTCGTAGACACCGCTACCAAAAATAGTGACCCGTAATAAAAATGGAATTGCACACCACACCCTCCTCAAACAAGAAGTCTAGTGCCAATTTAGAAGTGTATATCTTTGGCCAGTAAGCTTACGTACCTTACTGCTGTGTCCCCAAAAAGTTCACACTAGTGTTGAGGGAGGTCATCTTTCGGAACTGGGTATGATTCAAAACATGGGTGAAAGTACCGATTAGGCTTCAGACGAAACAATTTCGTACAAGTTTTGACTAAACGTACAGCACGTTGTTGCCGTTTTAATTGTTAACATTTAACAATGTTGGGCATCAAAACATTGTTGGAATAGCATAACTAGCAGAAAACATTCAAATTGATATCTAGACACACGCTAGTGTGTCGCGCCAAGTTAGGCAACAAACATCACAACAAACATCCCATTAATTCAATTGTCGAGGTTGTAAACCATTGTAGCGCGACGCCATTGCGTCAGTGTCTTATATCTTGAAGCATAGTTGACCACATTTCAGGTACTTGGGGAAAATAATAATGCGGTACAAAAGCTTAAATTGTGTTGAAATCGAGAGCAATGACCCACCTGACAAAAATTAACTCGTGTTTGAATGCCAGCTATGCTGCTTTCAATGCAAAATCTGCCCCTCAATAACGTTGAAAATGTGTTACTAACTAGCTAGCTAGTCCGCTCATCCCCATATTAAATCCCATAGGGTGATTATTCATCGATTCCCAGATAACGGGAAGGCTTCCAACTATGAAATTGGATGAATGGGTGCACTACAATACGAACTGCGTACCTTTTATTGTTTGGAGCCTGGGGGCGAAACAGGGATGGCGTGGGAGGGCGCGTAAGTACGAAAATATTGTTATAACCATTCTTAGTATTGTCGGCATCGTCTCTCATTGGACGGCCAAAGTTCCGACAATGAGAACGTGTATACTGATTTGATTTATTTATACGAGAGCTTACACGGGCATGACCCCTTACGCTCTACTCTACCTTACAAATTAACTTAATTCCTAACAACAATGCTGCTCTCTCTGCCACTAACGCGCACACACACACACACACACACACGCAGGAAGGCGTAAACCGACATAAGGGGTACGTAATCTTAAACACTGACTTTGGGTCTAAATTAGGTTTACGGCCAAAATCGTACAGTCATCGTTCACTAATCTCATCACAATTGCGTTTACACAACCTGTAGGCATCGATTCAAAAGTTGAACCATCGTTCATGCATACAAACCATCTCCATCATAGTAAACAAG